>VZRQ01006121.1:437277-587084 GCA_013397975.1 Machaerirhynchus nigripectus | reverse complement strand
GGCGGCGGGGCTGTGCCGCCGCCCACCGAGCATGCGGGCGGAGGGCCGGGGCGGGGGTCTGAAGCAGGCTCGGGGCGCGCTCCGGTCCGGACCGGCACCACTGCCCGCCCCGGGAGCCCCGGCGGGCTCTGCTCGGTAAACTTTTCCCGGTTCTGGTGGGCGCCCGGTGCTCCGGAGGGACCGTCTGGCAGCCAGAGCTACTTGGGCTGGGGGTTTGGGACTTTTCTTTGCACCGGAGCATCCTTGTGCCGCAGCCTGGAATCTCTATCCCAGGGAACAGGTAGCCCTTACATCGGGTCCTCGCCGGTGCCCCGGGACGCGCGGGGGCTCCGGGGATGCCTCGGACCCAGGTCCTGGCTTTCGNGTCCCTTATCCCCGGCCTGTTTCCCCGCGCGGCGCCGCGTGGGTTGGCGCGGGTGGGTCCCCGGTGCGCAGCCGGCGTGCGGACACGGGCGCGCCCCGGGATCTGGGTAGCGAGAAATGAGGGATGGAGACAGGGAAACCCTGATCTTTAAGAGGCGTTTGGCAGCGCCGAATATTAAACCAGAAGTGAAGAGTTTTTTCTGGCTCCGGTGTCTGTTTCCCTCCCTTTGATTTTTCTTTTAAATTTGCTGTCTCTCATCAGGACCCTTGTTCAACTTTGGGTGATGCTGGACACTGCGTGCTAGATCTAAAAGGAAACAAAGGCTGGAATATTTTTAAAGCTGTTTTTCCTGCAAATACTGTTAACCTCGTTGAAGGTGTTGGAATATGCCTGAGAGTGATTCACTGCTCTTTGGTTAATTCAGACTCTATGAAGTCCATGAAAAATCCGGTCTAAAACAGTGTCTTCCCTAAAAAGAGACATACAGCAATCTGACTGGTGAATCCCACCGATATTCCCCCTTTTTCCTGCTTTTTCAAGAAACAGATCCAAATTTATTAGCCTGACAGACAGAAGGCGTGTGCAGGTGCTAATGGTTTAGCCGATCAAAACCACCCTCCCCTGTAGGCGGCACTTGGATTCAGTGATGTTTGTGGGTCAGTGGCTCTCGTCCCCTTCACTTTGTCCCACCCAGGCTCCTGTTAGTTGTCTTTCTTTATGCCATGCGGTATGGGTGGCTGTTGGAGAGGCTGGTCAGGGCATCTCTGAGCCCAGAGGCAAGAATCTTTACTGCAGTGCAAGCTGGTTTAGGGGTGCATGCAACTGCCAAAGTCCGTAGCTCTGGTAGTGTTCCAGTATGCCTGCGTGGAGGAAGTGCTTAAGGATCAGGCTGGTAAATTTTGGTTGTGAGCCTCCAGGATTGGAGTGTAAAAGTGCCTGTTCACTTGAAGACCCTCAGGGAAGGGGCCTCAGTTTGCCTGGGGATCAGCTGGCTAGGGGATGTTGACCTGAAGTTGGTTAGATGAGGAAGGACTCTACGGAGCCACGTGGGGGAATTGTGTGTCCTGACACCCATAGCAGCTGGGTGCATTCTCTGATCTTCTCTTTCCTAATCCACTGAGCTTTGTGGGAGTCCTCCTCGGAAGTATCTCCAAAGTTGATAGTTCCAGGTATCTAGCTACTGGCTAGATTGCAATCAGACCTGTCCGAGGGGGGTGGGGCTTGCACAGGAATGCAGAAATGTCTTGTTCCTGGGGCATTTCCCTCTTGGGGAAGGAAGATGGGAAGGAATCCTTGTCTGTAAGTAATCCAAGAGCAAAACGTTTCTCCGCTTGCAGACAATGAATCGTTTCAGCGAGCTGACACTGTTATTTGTGGCTCTTGGCAAACCAGATAAGAGCATTCTGCCAGACACTTGCTCAAATCAGTGCCAGCCCCAGCCTTGCTGATTGCCTTTCACTGGGTGGGAGAGAAGTCTTTGTGCACCACGGCAGTAATCACAGCGGTGCTTCTGGGTGAAGGGAGGTTGTTGCTGGTCCCCTTGGTTACACACTCGCTGATTCTGGTCCTAGTGTCTCCAGGCCTTTTTATTTTCCAGAGAGAGGATGCCACTTTGGAGAAAAAATTTTTCCTGCCCAGCTCTGCTTGTGGGGCTGTGAATGGCTATTTCCAAGACCCCTTTTCTTTACCCTTGATCTAAACCTTGCATGAGGCTGGTTATACGTGCTCATTAAGCAAGGAATTAAATCACATAGGAATGCTGCTCGCTTGATGTCTTCTCTATTACAGAGCTATGCTTAGAAGTTGAGGCTTTTCAAGTGATTGTGTGGGCTTTAGCTAAGCTGTGAAAAAAGCCTTGTAAACAATATGCCTTTGTGATGAAGGCAGAGTAAGTGTAATTATCACCTGTCTTATTAAAAATCTTTCCCATTTGGGGGCATAATCAAACTAATCAGACAGTGTTGTGCTTTTCCAGATGACTAGGTGATCCTTACGAGTGGCTCGGGAGCAAATGCAAAATGAGCAGTGGAGGGCAGTGCAGAAGACGCAGTGGGCTCTCAGTCTGACCCACGAGGATTTGAAGATGTCTGCGTGCAGTGACTTTGTGGAACACGTTTGGAAGCCCGGCTCCTGCAAAAACTGCTTCAACCCGAAGAGTTCGCATCGGCTGCAAACACCCCCAGACGTAGGAGCTTGTGGCGTGCTCCCGGATGGAGCTAGGACCAAGCCTGAGAGCCTCCTGTTGGAAGACGAAGGTGTAAATACTTTCCCCTTTTCAAAGCCAACAATTGCTGTGAAGCCAACAATGATAAACTCGGATGTTTCTGACTCGTGGGCGGATGTGAATATGAATGCAGATCTGTCACAGGTAATGATTAATCCAGTCAAAGCATGACTTCCCGTTACTTACCTATCCTCGGAGTGCTAGGAATATCTGTTACAACAGTTTCCTTCCCTTTGTTTTTTCTTCTGGTCTTGACTCAGGTTTTTAAGCCACATATTGATTTCTCAGTGTAGCTTTGGGTGAAGCTGAGTGAGTTGTTGCTCACAAGTCATGCACAGAGGAACTTAAAAATACATTGTTTGTTTAGCAACTTCCAGTTTTTAAACGAGGATGCGGGTTATTTTCCTGGGAAGGTTGACTGAAAAGATGTGTTGTCTGGTTGCAGTCAGTGCTGACTGGATCCATGGTTTTTGGGGGTGAGGAAGAAGGTGCCCTGCCTTCCTACTCTTTCCTACCCATCTTTGCCAGAGCAGTTATGCCCTGTGGGTGTAGCTCCTCGCCCTGACCAGTTGATACCAGCAGTGCTTCAGCAGAGTGACGCACAGGCTGCTGCCCCACTGCCTGTGGCATAGGTGTGCTCTTACTTCCCTGTGCCCCAGAGGAGAGTCAGGGCTCACCGGCTCTCTTAGCCTGCCATTGCTTTCCCTTTCTTCTCTTCTAAGGGGTGAAGGGCACGTGAGCACAAGCTGCCATCGTTGGTGGCGTTTGATCTGTGCGTGCAGACTTGGCATGCCTGCTCCCCAGCCCCTGCTTCTGAGCATGGCTAAGCTGCTATCCCAGGATAACCCATGATAGTCTGTGCCTATGTTCTGGAGTCACACACTCTGGAGCAGTGTGAAATGAAATGAAAATAAGCAGAGAGAGGTGCAAGTATTCCTTCGCTCTCTGAGTCTTTAATTGCACAGTGATTCACAGACAGGATGACAGGTTGGACATGTTTCTGGCAGCAAACCCATAGGAAGAGAAAGGAGAATGTCTTATTCCAGTGCGTTGCCATTGTTGGTAATGCAAGGATTACAAATGGTCCAGGAAATACGACAAGTGTAGTTTTAGCAGGAAGGGCTTGTGGGAATTAGTGGTGGGGTGAGCACAGCAAAATAGATGGTGAATTCCAGCGTACTGTTCTGCAGAGCTGAGCTTTTGTTTTTGCAGTCTGTAGGTTTGTTTAAATTTTATTTGTCTTCCATTTTGCTTATGCACGTTCTGACAGGGCGCTTGTCTCTTTGACCCATGCAGGTCAGCTGGGGCGTGATTTCTGGCAAGCAACTCCTCCTGAAATCAGGAGATGCGCAGCGCGTCTGCCTTGACAATTTTGGCAATGGTGGTGTGAGAAAGCCCTTCCTTCACAACCAGCCCAGCGACTGCTTGTCCTGCTGTCCTCCCAGCTACTCCATGGTGGGTCTGCGCAGCCTGGAGAGTCGAGTGGAGAGAAACGTCTCCATCCACAGCCTGGTACTTGTGGGTGAGGTGGGCAAGCAGGAGGACAGAGTTAAAGACAAGTTTGCCCTGCCTCATCAGGTCCCCTGCCCTAATCCATCTGCCTTGGGGGACAGAAGCACCGCTAACTCCAGCAGAAACCTTTCTTCCCAAGCCAGAGAAGGAGCAGTGCTCCCCTCGGGGAGTGACTGTGGTCACATCTCCTCCATCTTTGAAAGTGAAGGGGGCGAGTACTGTTCAATCATGAACTGCCACAAAGAGCCCCCCGTCTCGTGGGAGCCGTGTTGCACAGAGGAAAGAGCTGCACAGTGCGAGAGGGAGAGTCACACTCCCGGCGGATGGAGGCAGCGGGATGCTCCTGAGACTCCCAGGCAAGGTGGCCGGACAGTCAAGTTCAGTGAAGAGGAGTGCAGAGCTGTGAACGTGGCCTTCTGCATCACAAAAGACCAGAGTGATCCTCTGCCCTATGCCCTGTGTTCAGACAGGAAAAACCTGGCTCTCCACACTGAGCCTGCCACCCTCCCTGAGAGCATGGGGAGCAGCAAGGCAGCTGCTCTTGCTTTGTCCCGGGAGGATGAGGACTTGCGTCTCCCTGGGGAGCCCTCTGTCACTGGAGGCCCCCGCGCTGAGGGTTCAAGCACCCCTCAGCAGGCTCTGGTGGAGCCGCAGCGCCCTCACCTCACCGAGCCAGCCCGTGGTGATCCCATCTATGCCGAGAGCACCAAGAGGAGGAAGGCACAGCTGAAGGCTGTTGGCAGCCAGGAAAAAGCAGGGAAGCTGGCCCACAGCACTGCCAAGGAGAAAGCTGATGGGTCGTGGAGGGATGGTGGCTGGGCTTCGGGAGGTGAGAAGGAATACCAGGACTCCACTGGCCAGGTGGCAGCAAAGATAACTATAATGACAGCACACACTGAGGATGATCACAAGACAATATTCCTCAGCAGCCCTGACTCAGCGGTAGGAGTTCAGTGGCCGTGTATCAGCCCCACTTCCCACCCCGATTTTGGGACTTCATCACCTGCTATTGAGTCTGGACAGATTTTTCAAGCATCTGGAAGTGAAAACAGCGCAAGATTTCATCTGGCAGCTCCTGTCAAGACCTCACTTACTGAAAGTCCGGCCATCCCCCCAAAGATGTCCAAAAACAGCCAGCCAGGCAGCGAGGGGAGCCGTGTGCCCCCAGTCAGCTCCCACCTGGGAAGGTTTGGTGATGACAACAGCCATGATGGAGCTGGTGCTCAGCTGCTGCCAAGGAGTTGCACTGATACAGGTGCCTTTGGGGCATCCCCTTCTCCCTGCACTCACGTGAATGGAGTCTCTGTGGAGGAGACTAGCAGAGGCCTGGCAGGCTCATCCTATGACAGGAGACAGAAATACTATAACCCAACGTGGACCAAGCAGTGCCGAATAGAGGAGGAGGAGGAGCAGGAGGAGGAGCAGGAGGTCTTAAACCACTCATGGACAGTAGGAGCCGAGAGTAGAAGAGCTGGTGCCGACTTCGTGGATGATGGCCCGATACCGGAGAGCCAGACTGGAATCACCAAGTCTTCTTCTTTCTCTTTTGATTTCCCTAAAGACAAGAACAATGGTATGGAGTTTGCACCACCACCGCCACCGCCACCGAAAAAGCAGTCCAGGTACAGTCCCGTGAGTGTGTGCATGATGGTCTGTTAAGCCTTTGCAATTTGGGTGCTTGCTGTAGGAGTTCATCGACTAGGAGCTATTTCCCATTCTTGTTTTCCTCCTTTTCTGTCCAAAGGTAGGCTTTCAGGAGCATGGGAGGTGACTGCACAGCTGAAAGCTATTTGTCTTTTTATTGTGAAAAGCTGTCTGATCTTTGCAAGCCTTGGTTTGAATGTCATGTGCACTTGTAAAAGCCCTTCAGGGCTGCAAGATATGGCCTTAAGTCCCAATATTCAAGTGAGAACACGGTCCATGGCTGCAATGGCTGTTGTCTCCCAGGTCAGCTTTATTCTGTCTCGGCAGTTCCTTGATGTTGAACAGCATAGAAAACCTGGGGTTGCAATCTTCTCTTGTAGGTGGGACTGGGCAACTTTTCTTTATGCTAATAACAAGGGCCTCCAAAATCAACATTTTCAGTTTGGCTCTAATGACTTTGCTTTCGAGGTGAACTCTCAAAGCTGCAGTTTCCCAGGTAGGGCTCCTTGCCTGCAAGCAGGTAATTGGAGCTTGCCCGACATGGGCTTGTTATGTGTGGGAGCCACCGGGCTTCAGGCAACCTTCTGCTCACCACTTTCCTGGATGTTGGGTTTGCAGGCAGGGCAACAGCAGGCCCCAGGAAACAAAAGTGAGTGAGGGAGAGCTGTCCTTCTGGGAAGGAAATAGCTCTGCTAAGCAATTAAAAAAACCCTCAGGCTTACAATACTTTGTGTGCATTCAGTATCTGCAGCTGCGTGTATCACCAAAAAAATAAAAGGGGGAAAAAAATTAAAAAAGAAGGTCAAATAGGGGAAGAAAATTTGTGACAGGTCTAACAGTTGCTTTTGAGTCATCCTGGAATCATCTGTGTGCTAGAAAGCCTGTGTGAAAGCAGTCAGGCAAACTGAGGTCAGGGAACGCGTGGCATCCATGACTGTGATCTCTGGCAGAGCTGTAAACCCTGCCAGGTGGTTGAGGTAGGTGCTGGTTACCCTCTGTGGCTGTAGGGCAGGTTGTGCTACAGGTATTTGTCTCCCAAGGGCCTTGATACCTGTAGCAGAGCTGTGGGGCACCTTACTCAAAAGAGCTCAGTCCTGCCTCCAGCTACCGAAGCCCAGCCGGCTGAGGAGCAGTAAGAAGTGATCTGATCAGACTCAGGTTTTGCAAGCCCTGCTTTGTTTGTTTGCTCTGAGGGTGCTTTTGTTTTTGTTTCAAGCAAAACTGTGGCTGCTCCAAGCATGTCAATGCAGGAACCTGGGCGGTGGGAGGGATAGCTGCATGCACAGCTGGTAAAATCACCACAGTGGCATTGTGTTACCCTGGGCAGGCATTGCAGCTTCGGGCCATGGCCTGGTGCTGGAGGAACATCCCCTCTCTTCGTCCTGGGCTGCAGCCAAATACCTGAAGAAGCAGAATCACAGAGAGGACTCTGAGGCACATCCATACTCTTCTGGTTCCGGGCAGCCTGTGGACATGTGCTTGTCCCTAACGGAAGAACCACTGATCCTTCTGTTAGGCTAACACAGTTCCTCACACAGAGTGCCTCAGCCCAGGATGTTCCCTGGTGGCACAGCTGCAAAGGCTCCTTTGGCAGATGGAGGTGAAGCCAGTGTAAACCTGGTTGTGGCACAGGCTTGGGGCTAGGGGCTTAGCAGATCAGGGTTCATCTCAACTGCAGGAAAGGCATGTAACTGTCCTTTTTCCTTCTAAATCTCAAGCTAAGGCAAGGCATTTGATTTCATGCTGGAAAATGAAGTCTGCCTGTTTGACTTTGCAAATGAAATTTAATTGCTCATTTTAAAGAATACTTGCACGTGTGTTTGAATTAGCTATAAAGCAGGGAAAGAAAAAGCGAGTCTGTAGATTTTGTTTTCTTCATCTTGGCTTTAACAATTAAAAGGGAAAAAATTTTTACAGGGTAAATTCCTTCCAGACACTGAGGAAGCGCTGGTTTTGAAGTAAGCTGTCTCTTAGGATGGCGGAAGGAGCGATTTCAGGGGGGTTTAAAAGTTGTCACAAAAAAGGGAAGATAATGAATTTGTGCCTATTTTGTCCTATATAAAGCTACTCTGGATGTCTTGCAACCGTTTCTTCATACAATCCTCTCTTTCTGCTTGTTTGAAAGATTATAGATATTTAATGTTTGCTTGGTCTGAAACAGAATGGCAAATGAGTATAATTACAAGGGGAAAGAGGCTGGAAAGGGAAGATGGTGGCTGGTCTTCTTCCAAAAGCTGGGAAGGTAGTTGGCTAAGGAAGGAGCTCACCAGGGAAACTAGGATCCCCAGGACATGTATGTGCAATGATGATTTAAAGGCTCTTTGGTGTAAAACGCTCTCTAGCATGGCCTTCAGTTTCTTGGCACAAGGAATGAATCTTTGCTGAAATTTATGTCTCTCTTATGCAGAGGATCAGGCTTAAATGATCCTTGTGGTTTCTTCTAGCCTCCTAAACCTTGACGGCTAATTTGTTTCGTGTGCCTCCTAAAGAAAGAAAACAGTGATGCTGTTTTGCATCTTGAGCTGTTTTCATCACAATTAGTGCCACCTTCAAAAAGCAGTGCTGAAGAAAGCTTCTGAACTTTGCTGAGTGTGCTGGCATGGGGTAGCAAAGGTGCAGCACAGCACTTCCCCACACCTGTCATCGCTGAACGCAGCCAGGGAGAAAGAGCCTGAGGAGTGCCAGGATTGCCTGTTCCGGTGCTGCTGCCACCGCTTGCTGCCGGAGGGAACAGAGCACAGGAGTGTTACAGAAAAACTGCAATGCTGGGAATTGGATCACCAGGAGAAGAGCCAGGTGTTGGGAACTGGATCGCCAGGAAAAGAGCAGGTTTGTTCCTCGCTTGGGAGGTGGTGCTGGCTGGTGGGGCTGTGCTGTGTGTTCCTTGCCAGGAATCGGTCTGTGACAGAGCAGCACTATACCTGAGGCAGAATATTCCTCTTTTCTTACCATTCCTGAGGCATCCGTTTCTCCTTGGAACTCACTGTCAGGGTATACCCCAGTGACAAAACAGACTGGCTTAAAAGGTTGTGGTTTATCAGCCAATCTTTTAGGAAAGTTTTTTTCTTGTAGAACTAAAGTCATTCACTCTTCTGTGTGTTTCCTGTCTTAGCACTTAAAAAAGCACTGAGATGGAAATTGAAATGAGATTTTTTTACCTTCCTCACCACATCAGAGTATGCAGTGATGTAATTTTTGACCCACCTACCATCTTAATTCTGTACCCTATCTGAATTCTCCTGTGCATCTCCAGACTCCAAACCCTTGATTCAACTTAACCCATGCTACATAAAACCCCTCTGATACAAGGAGGAGCAGTGTGCTCCTCTGAACAGAGCTAGGAGTTCTTCAAAATCCTTTCTTTCCCTTACCTCAGTTTTGGTTTCTCCACATTTGCCAGCTGATAGCAGAAGGATGAGTACAAATCTAAGCTTCAAATGTTGTAAACTCCTGTATGCTGGGTTTTAATTTCCCTCTACAACCAGGGGAAGATGCTGGAAGAAACAGCAAGTGGCAAGAGGAGTAAGATATAATTATTCACATTTCATGATAGACAAGCATATGGTACAATGGTGCTTCCTCTTGTGTAATAATTATGCCTAGCCATATGTTATGTTTGATGCTGTAATGCAGTCTGGCTGTTCTCTCTTCCGTGCATTAGTTCCATTATTTTATTCTGGGAGGGGGTGTCTTGTTGACATTATCACCCAACACCTCCTGGAGTGCAGTTTGCTGTGTGGTGATTTGTGTGTGCTCTCTGTTCTCCTCTCCTCGTTCCTCTGTCACATGATTTATAAAGCTCAGCATTTCTGTTACCTGTTCAGTCCTGTCATCTGTGCTGAGAAGGAGTGTCCCCCTCCTGCCGGCATGGCAAGACTGGGAGACCCCCATGATGGCGCTGCAGCGTGACCACGTCTCTGTGCAGGGCAGAGGTGCCTTGCACATCCTCCACTGCTGCCAACAGGCTGCCCGTGGGATGGCTGCTGGAAAGGAGCAAGTGGGAGCCTGGCAGCTTTTCTGTCTGACTGGCCTCCTGCTCTCAAAACCTGCCCCTTGCACTTGTGGGAAGTAACCAGATCTCCGTGTCAAATCTCAGACAGGAAATTCAAGCCGAAGGTATGTCCAAAGTCCAGGGATTCCTGGAGCAATACCCCCAGGCATGTGTGTCTGCTGCAGTTAGGGGAGCCAAGCTTTGGTGCCCATCTCCACTGTCTCTCTGAGAAGTGCAAGGCATGCAGTTGGCAGCGCTGGAGTCCTGCAGCAGCATTAGGGTGGGACCCTGATCTGTGAAGAAATGTGAAATTAAACACCTGGCTACTGGTCAAATTGAGACATGGGAAAGATGAAGGAGACCCTGGCCAGAGGTACAACATGAGACAAGGGAAATGAGCTGGCTCCCTTTTCAATGTTAAGCGAACTCTAAACTGTGGGGTTTGAGGGGAGGGGTGTGTTTTGTTCTGGTGTGCTTTTTACGAAACCACTCTTTTCACTCTTGACTTGTTTTAGGCAGGACTGTGAGAATCATGTGGAAAGTCAGCTGGATGAAATTGTTTATGATGGGAAAACTTTGAAATAGGGAACTGGAAGGGTTGCCTGAATATGCCAGGCTGTTGCATGGAGGACGTTGAGTAACTGAAGTATATTTAAAGCTACCAGAATAATTGGAGAGCTGAAAATCTCTCCAGTGAAATCCTGTGGGTTTAGGTTATTAGCTTGAGAGAGCTGGCTCTGGTGACCTGTTCTTTATGCACAGGCACATGATGAAGGCTCTGGTGCTGCTCTTGAAGTTGCTGGTTATGTTTTAGGTGCTGAGCAGGCATTTTTAAATTGATGTAAATTAACTACTGTTACATCTTTATGGAGTGGAGTGTAGCCCACAGATGTTAGCAAGTCAGTGGTGCAGGGCACAAACCCAGTGTTTTCTTCAGGTTTAAGATGGGTTGGTGCTCTTTATTTCCAACATCTCTTGGTGATTTCCAATATCCTTTGATAAAAAAGGGCAAGATGGAGAATAGCCACCTGTGCCCCTGCACTCAGGTGAGGTGGAAGGAACGCTAGGCAAGCAGGGGATGTTTGGGCGAGCTGTAAATCAGGGTCCCACAGGCTGTTGCAGCGATGAGCTGTTCGGCTCTTGGGGTGGAATTTTACTGCAATGGGAGAATTTGACCCTACCAAGTTTTCAGTAGTAATTCTTTGGTGGAGTGGGCGGTATTTTGATCTGTGCAGGCTGCAGCCCGGGCTTCAAGCAGCTCATAGCAGAGGAGGGAGATGTGAGGCAGAGGTATTTCCAGGAGGTATTAGCTGGCCCGGCTGTAACATCTGAAACAAGAGCAGGATGTCGTTTAAGCCGCAAACAATTGCTATTTCGGTGCGCCTATTCAGGAACTGCACTTTACATCAGTCACGGCGGTGCGGGGAGGAAACGGGGCTCTCTCCGCATCTGACTTCACCGACACTGAGGCAGCAAGGGCGGCAGCAAGGGCGGCAGCAAGGGCGGCAGCCAGCACGGCTCTGGCCGGCGCCGCGCTGCGCCCAGGTTGCTTGGAGGAATAGGTGTGGCTGCGCGCAGCGGACCTTGGACCGCGCCGAGCCAGGTCTCATCTCTCTCTGAGTGCGGGAATGGTAAGGCAGCTCCGTGAGTTTGTGTTTAGTGATGGGAAAGAAACAGAAATGCGCCAGCTTTTCCGGGGGGCTGGGGGAAGGAATGTGTTAGAAAACATTTCATCTGTGTGAATCAAGACCGGATATCTTGCTAAATCTTTTCTTGTGGATTCAAATGCTTCTTTGATTATTGCCAGGTCAGACAGTGTACCGGCAGGGGTATGCACCCTTGTGTTTTTTCTACCCAAATTACTAAAAGTTAAACATCTGAGAAAGTTATAGGATAAAGTTATATCTTTATANNNNAAAAAAAAAAATTAAGTGCAGTTTGTTGCTTTCAACAGCATTAGTCATAACAGACCTAAACCCCTCAAACTCTCTGTCTCTCTCTCTCTCTCATTTTTTAAACTGTGACTTGTGTGTTGAATTGTGAAGTTTTGTAAATAATCCCCGAGAGGCTTGCTGTGATAAATTCATCACTGGTGCGAGACCAGTGTCTCTGCTGAAGTATACCTGAACTGGGTTTTAGAGCCTTATTTTCATCAGCCCTTGAGTATTTTTAGACCAAGGCTGCTCAGGCAAATGAGGAAGTCTGGCAGAAGTTTCTTCCGGGCTTCTCATACACTCTGCTCTCCATGTGGTGGTGTGGACATGAGAGTAAGTGCTTTGTCTGGATTGGGAATGAAACATTTCTCAATCTTCAAATAAAAATCTCTTGTAGTGTCTTGCTGGGCTTGGGAGTTTTGGATGAGGAGGGATCTGGTGCGTGTGACCAGGGTGCCACAAGCAAACGGTCGTGCATGTCTTTTGTTTGTCTTTCTCAGCAGCCATTCAGCCGTCTGATTAGGAAACACCAAATACCTTCCAGCAAGATAGCTGGTGGCAGCCCTTTTACTTCTGTGCAAGTCTGCCACTAACCGTTTTACATTCTTAATCAATGTGTTGAATTTTATCAGCAGATTGGCAGTTTTACTTAAAAAATGTGGGCTGATAACCTTTGTTTTCTGGCTGACAGAGTCGGAACTGTACCAATGCTAGGAGTGTTTGTGCTCTTCTGTGCTGCCTGATTTCAACAGTTTCTGTTGTTTTCCAAGGCAGAAAAATGAAGAAAATGCAGGGGAAATTCATTATCTTAGCAAAAAGTCCAGCTTGCCTAAACTGGTCACTTAAACCATGACCTAGCAAGTTATAAGCCCAGTTTATGGTTGGTTTAATAATTTTTTTTAGGTGGTAGCTGCATGGAAAACTGTAGGTCTTCCATTCAAAACTGCATGGTAGGTTCTGAGTTTGGCAGACTCGTGTTTTCTGCAGAGGTGCTGCTTCTTTTGGTGAGGTGTCGGTTGTTACTGTGATGCACAGTTGGAGCTGATGGACTCTTCTGCTACCTATGCCTCTGTCATGAAGGAATGGGGCTCACACACCCAGCCTCGACCTGCCTTCTGTAAAATGGGAGGAGTGCTGCTACTCCCTTCCCTTGAGAACTTTGTTCAAGGCAAACACTGATGGGTCCCCACTTCCCAGTGGCAGTGGCCAAAATGGGATGTAGTCCAGGACCTCACATGTTCTAGGCAAAGGAGGTGCAGACTGGGGCTGAAGGCTCTTGGCTCACTGGCTTTCCCTCTCTGCTCAAGCACAGCTAGTTTGGCATGGGGACTGCAAGCTTATAATCTGCTCGGAGTCTGTGGGATGCAATTCCCCAGGTGCTGGAGAAAGAAGAAAAGTGCACAGGAATGAGGTGGTCTAGTGTGATAAGAGGCTGTGCAGTGTATGGATAGGCAGAGAGCAAGCTAAGGCTGCTCTCAGCTCGAGGCTACATGCAAAAGTGCATGCAGGGTATCCTTTTGCCATCTGTCTCCTGACTTCTCTTTCACTCTCTCTAGGCACGCTCTGAAAATGAACCCAAATAACACTGAGCTGGAGAGAGTCAGCAACAGCTCTGCAGAGAGCCTCAGCCCACCCTTCAGGAGCACCCACGTCACCTTCACGGCTGGCTCCAGCGACAGCCTCGACTCGGACACACAGACCGGCAGCGATGGCAGTAAGTGACCGCCGGGCATGGCAGAGGTAGCATTGTACCTGAGGCCCACTGCTGGGACAGCATCCTCAGAGCAGGGGTCACGAGAGTCCAATCCCCAGCTCCCCCAGTGACCCTTCATCTTTCCACTTCTCCTACCCTTCTGCCTCTTGATGCACTTTAGATGAATGTGGCAGAGTCAGACGAGCATCACAGACTTTTTCCTCTTTCATTCAGCACGTGCCAATGTCATTCACCCTGTAGCTCTCCTCTGGTCTGGATAAAATCTCCATATAGAAACAATCCTGCTTGTGCTTCATGCATTTCACAATGTCACAAGCAGCCCTGCTATGGAAAGTCCTCCATAGATTTGAGGAGTACCAGAAGGAGTTCTGTACTAGAGGTGATCTCTCCCTCTCATTGTGTTCCCAGTTATTTCTTAAGGGGGAAAAAATCTGCCTGCACTTGTTTAACTGAGATTAAAAAATACTTACTATGAAGTCACTTTTTTCATCAGTGCGTAACTTAGACATGCACTAACGTGTTCAGCAGCTCAGAAAGTATTTCCTTAGCAAGAGCAACCTTCATGTAGTGGAAGTTCTGTCTTTCCAAGAGCAACAATGTGCAGCAATAAAATTAAGAGCCAGATCTCTGGAAACTCCATTTTTCCACTGCTAACTTGGAGTCTGAAAGCGAGACCTTGCCAGGAAATTGTACAGGGGTAAGAAAAACTCACATATGTTGGATCTTTACTTGCTAGGCACAGAAGCAATTTGCTGTCAAAAATGATAGGGACAAGAGGATTTCTCTGCCTCCACTAACAGGAGCAACTGTTAAAACTCATCATGGGAAAGATGAGTTTTTAAATGAATACTCAGATGCAGTTTTTCTTGCTGTTGCAAGCAAGAAGCTGTGCAGTCAGTCACCGAGTGAGGTGAGCTCAAATTAATTGGCTATGCTGTCAGATGTTAAAATATGAAGTGGAGGGGAACTTTTAAGCCCCTGACACGCAGAAGGACTCTATGCTGAAGGTGCAGAGCACTGTTAGGAGAGTTGTGAAAGAGTTTAATTCATTACCCTCTGCTTAGGGTAGAGCCCGGCAGCATATTAAAAAAAAGTTAGGAGCAGTTTGGCATTTGTGGGCTAGGCATGTGGACCGGTTGCCAAAGATTCCAGTGCTGACGTTTGTTTCCTAAGACTCTCTCAAGTCAATCTTGCCTCCTGAAGTAGGGATTCAGCTGCATGTCCTGGCAGAGACGCCTCTGGTGAGGTACTTGTGGACTGCACACTGAAGAATTTCTCTTGGCTCTAACCCCTGTCAAAGCCCCTTGGATGGAAGTGGCAAGAGGTGCCATGCTGAATGAACCCTTCCTGTGGCTTTTGACAGAGTTTCAATGGAGAGAATCTTTCCTGTGGACCCATTAGGGTATGATGCAGATATCTGGGTTTTCATTAAAGTTTGGGGCATGAATCTTAGCTATTGAACCAGATGTTTCTCAGATGAAACTGGAGAGCATCCACTTGCTGGGCGACTGGGTGTACAATGCAGGCACACACCTGGGGCGAGGGTCCAGCAGGAGTCAGATAGCTCAGCACCCAAGCACTGGGGCGAAACATGTGCTGATTCACATTTCCTACAGAGCTGTTTCTGAGCATACTGTCAGAAATGTGCTGCTGAATCAGCCTTGCATGGGAGACATACCTTCTGCAGAAGCTGAAATCAGTGCTGCTTGTTCCTGAGGTGTCTCTCAGTGATGTTGCTGTGATGGGGTACATTACAGGAGGTGCATACAGAGAGCCTTGGCAGTGGAGGGGACAAATGAAAACTGACCAGTGCTACCAAAATCTGAGGAGGAGGGATAGGGCCAGATGGTACCCAATCCAGTCTGGTAGCTGAGAACCAGGGGACCTGCCCTCGCCTCATGTGGTCTCAGGTGGTGGGGCAGCTAACAGGGATTGCTGCTCTGGCTCAGCTGGTGCAAACCTGCAAGTGACACGCCAGGAGAGGCTGGGAGCTCAGGGACCTGAGCCCCTGCACTTGTAGGTTGTACGTGATTGCTGGTGAGTCACTTGGGCTGTGAGGGAGACAAGTGCCTGCTGCGGGCTGACACGAAACTGCCCCAGGGCATTCCTCTGGAGCAGGCAGAAAGCTGCTGAGAGGAAGTGCCTGCTGGCAGCTGAACCTTCAGCAGCTGTTTTGTGAGGAGGAAGGATCGTTTTCTACCACTCTGCAGCTTTGGAAAATAGATTTAAAGAAAGCAATAGATCCTGCCATCTGCTGAACTATTTGCTTGGAGCAAAACCCCACCTTTCACCTTTCAAGGTTTACACTTGCATGCAAGTTGTTAGCAGAGTTCCTTTTGTCATTCAAGTGGCATGGTTAAATTCCCTTAAGTTATTGTCTCTTTTTATTTCCCCCCCACTCCTCACTTGTTCTGTCTCTGTGACCTGAAATTATTGTTCTTTATTTCAATGTCAGATCACCTTTTTGTCCTTTTATTTTAATGTCCCACTTCTTTCATGGCATGGAACTGTATTACCTGTCTCCAGTCTGGCCTGGGTAGGAAAGCAGCTGCTATGGCTGCCCAAAATGAGCCATCCAATCCATGTGCAGTTGGCATGTGGAGCTGCTTGGGGTTTAGTGGTATGTACTGGGACCAGCCTGCCCTCTGAGCAAAGAAGTCTGGCGATAAACTGGGAAACAGGCAGTGGTGGAAGGCCAGATTTTTTTTCAGCAAGATGGAAATTGCCAAAATTCCAGGCTTGCTCAGCAACCCTTCCCCAGTGTGGAGCAGAGAGAAAGGTTCGATATACTTAGGGTGATCTAGTACAGCCAGAGGGCTGGAGCCATGTGCAGTGAGTCACTCTCCTTATCATGCCCTGCTGCTGAAGCACTGGGTGGCAGCTCCCAGGTGAGAGAGGCTGTGTTTAAAAGATTGTCCTTGTATCAAGTGCTTCATTCTTACCTCTCTGTGGATGACATCACAGCTTAAATATTTACCCTCTACTACCTTTTTACTACTGTATATGCAGTTCATAGGGGAGTGGTTTCCAGGGTGGGGAAGTGCATTTCTCTACATGGCTGGTTGCAGCCTGCTTTGGAAACCTGCTCTATTAAACTGGATTAAATCCCTAACCCCTCTGGTGAAACTTTGCAGCTGTGAATAGCTGAAGACTGTGCCCTGGGTTCAGATGTAACTTGGCTTGCTGCTTTCTTCCTAGACAGGGCCCTGGGGGTGGCAGGGATGGCAGGAGAAGGATCTGTACTCTCAGCCTGCAAGGGCCACTCATGGCATCTTCTTGTGTGTTGCTATTCCCTAGGACACTCCTCTGAGCCAAACCACTCGCCCCCTCCAGCTGAGAGCCAAGTGTTTCCCCCTGTCCCTTTCCTTCCTGTCTCCACTGAGGACGGTTCCTCCTCTGGGCCCAGCTGCCCGCCCCCTCTGCCGCAGAAGAAGACAGTGATCAGAACTGTGTCTTCTCCAGATGGCTTTTTTGGGGGACAGGCATCTTCAGGCAAAGCAGCCGCTGCTGCCAGCCCCAGGCTGAATGTCAGCCACTCTGAGAGCAATGTCTGCCTCCGAGAGGAGCCTCCTTTTATCCACCCAGCCAGCCTGGGGGGCCGCCCCGGTGCCTTCTCCTCCTCCGAGTCCCTGGAGAAAAGCTCCAAAGGAAACAGCTACTGGGGCTCAAGCACGGGTAAGAGCACAGGGGCTTGCGGCCCCAGCAGAAACCTCCAGTCCCTGTCCTCCTCGCAGCTCAGTGTGTCCAGCCAGGTGTCATCGGCCTCCAGCCTCCACAACCTCCTGAGCAACATGGACAGCAAGGAGGGGGTGTACAGCAAGCTGGGGGCCCTGTACGCCGAGTCCCTGCGCCGCCTGGTTGCCAAGTGCGAGGACTGCTTCATGCGGGAGCAGAAGAACGAGCTGCACTTCAGCGAGAACAACTGGTCGCTCTTCAAGCTGACGTGCAACAAGCCCTGCTGCGACTCGGGGGACGCGATCTATTACTGTGCCACTTGCTCCAAGGACCCTTCTACTACCTATGCTGTGAAGGTAAGTCCACAGCCAGGAGGTATCCAGGCTTATCTCCATCTTCTGGATGGAGATGTGTGCACTATCAGCACACGGTGTCTCATACAATGTCCTGTTTTCCCTGCTTGTATTTCTCACAAGTGAAGTTTGGCGAGCAAAACCTCTTCCAAAATTGCCACTTTCCCCCTACTTGCTTGCAAAGGTTAATTTGGAGAAGGAGTTTTCCTTGTAACAAATGCTAGTCAGATTTAGCTTATTGCTAAAGGGGTCTGAAACCTAACCATTTTCTCTCTCTGAAAACATCTTTGTGCAAATACTCTGTTGTAAACTCAGAGGCATTCGCCTCTGATGACACAAGCTGATGAAAGGCTGCTCAAAAGACAGCATTTTTGCCTCTGCCTGCCTTTTAAGTGGAAGGTCTGACCCAGATACTATGTGAGTGCTTATATGATCTTGAAACTACAGACAATGAGATATTGCAGATCCCAATTAAACAATGCGAGGGTGACCCAGACATGCTGTGTAAGGTCAGGTCTGAAATATTTTCCTGTAACTCCACAGAATACATGTTTTGAAATGGAAACTTGAGGTGCAATAGTTCAGCTCTTTGAAACCTGGATAAGGAAGCTTATCCAACCCGTTCCATGGACATCCTGTGGATTTTGGGTTCTTGATCCATGGTACTACTTGAATAGAGAGATTTTAATTTTCATTCTGACTAAACACTAGAGACATCTCACTGCTGCCTATTCCTCAGGTTTTTTTCAAAGCCTAAAGTAATTCCCAAAAAAGCACTGTCAGAGATGCATTAAGGAAGGAAAAAAAGAAAAAAAATGTCTGCTGAATTGTTTCCACCATTATGAACTCTAAGGGTTTTAGGTGTTTTAGGATGTTTTAAAACATCCCTAAGGGATGTTCTAGTTAAGTGATAGCTTAAAAGCCAGTTCATATCCTAAAGGAAGTACAGTCAACACTGGGGGGCTGTAAATAACCAGAATGGAATTAGATGAGATCTTGCACCAGCACCCTTAGTCCAGCACTCAGAGCCTCAGCTTTTCTTGTGTGTTATACCTAAATCCATCGCAACTTTCTTCCAGAAGCCTCAGAACTGTGTTGTGAACTGTTGTGCTCCTTTTCAATCTGCAGTTCCCTGTGGCACACCCACACCTTTGCTTTTGCCTGCTGTGTTAGGTGGGGTTCAGTAGCTCAGCTCCATGGCTGTGGTGCATGAATTCTTGCCAAGGCAGAAACAGCACATTTCAGCCTCTTGACAGGACTGCACTCATGTCCCTGCGTGTGAAGTGGGCTTACTCTGTGCCTTTGGTACACTGCAGAGCATCTTAACAAAGTCAAAACCACGGCAGCAAGGCCGTACTCTGTGCCAGCATAGTGATGTTGTGTATGTGTTTATCCATGTGCATGGATACGGTTCCTGTGTGCCACCATCCCTTTGGCAGCCAAAGTAGGGAATGAATAATTGTGAAATATTACTGCTGGCTGATCCCTAGCTGCCCCTCCTGGCTTCTGGTATAGATTTTTTGACGTGAAAGAGATCACAGACCTGTAGTTAAAATTAGACTTGGAGAGCTCCAAATGGGCAGAGGATCTGATTTGAGCCAAGGAGCCTATTGAGGAGCAGGAGCCAGAGTCTGAGCTTGCACGGACAGGCATGGCTATGTATAAAACAGTTGGAAGGAGCCAGGGTTACATGAAATGGCTTTAGAGGAATTAAGCCAAGATATGCTCCATGCCTTGGCTTCTTTCTCCTCTTAGAGGTGCGTGACCAAGCCAGCCCCAGGCTCCTACTTGGAGCCTTCAGCATGGAGGATGCCTCTGGTGCAGCCAAAGTCAAGAAAAATGGCTGGATGGGGAAGATTTCCCTGTATTCATTTGGCTGTTGTTGTTCTTCCAGAGACTCCTCTCTTGCCAGGAATTCCCCCCCTTTTCCTATGCCTTACATGTCTTTCCTTTGGGAGGAGGAACAAGCAGGTTTTTTAGCCAGAGGGCTGGAAGGTCTGCTCTGCATTTGGGGACCTCCTGCGTCATCCTGGGCCCCACTGCATTCATCTGCATTCTGCTTAGCTCTCCAAAGCTGTCTTTCCACAAATAAGCCATGGCAGGGTATTTTTGTTTAGAAAAGAGAGGACAATAGGGATTTGAAATGCCCCGTCTCCACGGTATTGTCTCATCTGAGTGAATTACCTGCAAAAAAAATGCCTAGATGCAAACCCTTGCTAGAGGAATACAAAAGCAGCCCTCTTCTCCAGCTCCTCTCTATTCTTGTGTATATTTTAACTCAGAGGCAAAATTGATTTCTCATACGATTTTGCACGCATACTGTGACTGGCAGTGGCACGCTCCAGGGTTTGAAAACCTTTTATGCTGAGTTTCAGCCTGTTGCTTATTCCTGTAGATGACATATAAACACATCGCTAAATAAAGGAAAAGAAAAGTATAATAGAAATGCCAGAAGGCCCCATAAGCTAATGGATATTCCTATAATAAACCTGGGTTTGAGTCTCTAATGCAGTATAAAGCTAAAATATGGAAGAAAATGAAGATAGAAGTCATGTAGATTAAAGAGAATCCAGATTATAAAATGGTTTTTTCTCCCTAGAGTTTGCTGCGCTCTCACTTCTATCTAGGCCTGTTGTAAACTCCCTTTTTCTCTTTGGTGTTTTTTTTGCCTGTGCTGAGGAGTACAGCGTGTTGCTGGTTTCCCTTAGCCATTGATCAGGGGTTTGAGAGTAGCTGCTGACACTATGAAGTGGAATGGTTGAGGAGGATGTGAAAGTGGCTCCAAGGCTTAGGAACAGAGAAGGATCAGATGGGGAGAAAATGCTGGAGGCCTCTGTCCACCCCTCGCCACAAACAGCACTATTGCTCACAGTCACCTCACGTTGCTTGGGGCCTCATCCAGGAGTTTTAACTATCTCCAGAGATGGAGACAACATGTCTTCTGCCACAAGCTTTGCTTTTCTCCCTGCAGAATGTCTCTTGGGTTGCAGGAGTTTAGCTCAATGACATCTGTGATGTACAAGCTATGTTGTCTCTGTTGACAATGAAACAAAATCTTCAGAAGTTACTCACAGTAGGACTACTGTCCTCCTTTCCTCCAACTTCTGGGCATTGCCTGGCAAAGGAAGCGTGCCCAGAAATGCAACCTAGAGATCTGGTTGCTAAGGTTGCTGTTGCAGGACAAAACAATCCTCAAGCCAGGAGATAATTTAAAGTACTTAAGGGACCAATGCGCATCCTGCTTCTACTGTTGTCTTCTGGAGCATCTGCAAATCATGGCTTAGGATCCCACCTCAACTTCCGGTCTCTGTCCTGTCTCTCTCATCGGCTGATGAGTCTTTTCTTTTGGTCTCTCCTCACAGATTTGTAAAACCCAGGAGTCTAAGGTAGCTGCTTCGTACTGCAGCCCTGCAGTGCCAGTTCACTTCAACATCCAGCAGGACTGTGGGCATTTTGTGGCTTCTGTCCCCTCCAGCATGCTGCTGGCCTCAGATATGGGGAAAAGCATGCCTGGAGATGGCTTCCATCCCTCCCGCATTGCCAGTGAGCACGACTGTGTGGTGGTCATCACCCGCGAGGTGCCGAGCCAGACCACTGCCGACTTCGTGAGGGACTCGGTGGTGCTGCACCAAGCCAAGCCGGAGCTGTATGAACGTCGCGTTTGCTTCCTGCTCCTCCAGCTCTGCAATGGCCTGGAGCATCTCAAAGAGCACGGCATCATCCATCGTGACCTGTGCCTGGAGAACCTCCTGCTTGTTCCCTGTAAGCCCCCCATGAGCTGTGTGAAAGCCAAAGATGACAAACACTTACCCCGCCTCATCATCAGCAATTTTTTGAAAGCTAAACAGAAGACTGGAACTGGAGACTCCAAGCTGAAGAAGAGTCAGGCCCGGCTGGCCCCGGAGATTGTGTCAGCTTCTCAGTACAAGAAGTTTGATGAGTTTCAGACTGGTATTCTCATCTATGAACTGCTGCACCAGCCCAACCCCTTCGAGGAGAAGGTGCACCTCAGGGAGCAGGAGTACAGCCCTGAGGACCTCCCTGCTCTACCCAGCCTGTCCATCTACTCCCGGGGACTCCAGCAGCTGGCACACCTACTACTGGAAGCAGATCCCATCAAGCGTGTGCGGATCACCGAGGCCAAGCGGATGCTGCAGTGTCTGCTTTGGGGGCCCCGGAAAGACCTCATGGAGCAGCCCCTCAGCCATGAGGAAACCCTGCGCCAGGTGCTGCAGAACTGGGTGGACATGAAGCGTGCCCTGCTCATGATGAAGTTCGCAGAGAGGGCTGTGGACACGGAGCGGGGCGTTGAACTGGAGGACTGGCTGTGCTGCCAGTACTTAGCATCTGCTGAGCCAGCCTCCCTCTTGCACACATTAAAACTGCTGCAGCTGCTCTGACCTTGGACGTGTCTCGGAGGCAGCTGAGGGCTCCTGGTTGCCTTGTGGCTAAAGGTACACAGCCCTTTCATATGTGAGAGGTTTGAGTCTCAGCTGTGAATGCACGTTCAGCTCCTGCTCCGTGTTCCAGTCAGAGTGCACAAGGCATGTTTAGTATCCTCACCACTGTTAATTTGCGAGCAGGCAAAACTGGGAACCTAGCCCTATTTTGGGGGATTTTTGTTTTTTGGTATGGTAAATGTGGACTAATAAACTCCTGCCTGCGTGTGTGCATGTTTCTAATGAACTCACTGTACCGAGTTGATTTCTGCACCTATGAGACAGTGCTCCGCTCCCCACCTCTCCCAAAGTATCGGAGCCTTTTTGCCCGGGAACACCACCACGCTCCAGAGTGGGCAGCAGGGATGAACAGGTGGCTGCTTCTCCTCAGGAGCAAGGGCAGTTCACATAATGCTCCTTTGCAAGGGAGAACCCGTGGCTTTCAAGTTCACGTCTTTTGTGGGTTTTGGCATCCATTTTACTTCTCACCTTCAAAACAAAAATCCCTTCTTGTTTCTGTGTATCAGTTCTATTTTTCTCTGTGGGCAGTTCAATATCAGCTGCCTGTTACCTTTGTTAGATACTAATACAGCCTGGCTTTCCTGTCTGGTGGTGCCGCCGTAGGGGAGCACCACTGTTGGATGTGAAGGGGTGAGAGAGAGATCGGGGTGGGTCTGTTCAAGAGGATGATGCTGCATGCTGGGAATTACCCCTTGTAAAGCTAATGAAATGGAAAATCCCCAATTCACCTCCAAGGCCTTTGGGGGGGAAGTCAGGGCCAGGTTGCTTTGCTTTCCCCATCCCTCCAGCTCCCTCCCTTTGCCTGGTAATTCACCTGTCCCTTGTGTCTAACATTTATTTAACTCCTTTATCGAGATACGAGCTGGCACATGAAAGGCTGGGGCCACTGCGGGCCAGCAGGGTCTTATTGCTGCTGGTGTTTGTATTAAAAATGCATAGGGCTGGGTTCGCTGCAAACACATTTCTCCAACAGATGGGATGCAGGAGCAGCACAATGAAAGGTGGTGAAACTGGCCTGGCTCCCTTCAGCCCCTTTCCCTCCATCCAGACATACAGCAGCCACTCGGATTGGGAGAGAAGCGATGCTGCTGAGAAAAAAAAAGATTTTGCAAGAGGTTGGGGGCTTCTTTTACTCTTCCACCCCAACATGAGGCAGAGATGAGCTGCTCTGCTCCTGACACAGTTCTGCAGCCCTTGGAGAAGCGGTAAGTTTGGGACATTTGGAGAGAGCCCAGCATGAGTTTATCTGAGACAGGATGTCACTAGCAGAGCTACCCATCTCTGAGCTCTAACAGGGAGAGATTCATGAGCACCTTCCTCCAGCCTTGATTCACCTGCAGACATAGCCTGCTCTTTTGGGGAATTTTAATTTCCCAAGGTTTCTTAACACTTTGTGTACTTTCAGTGAATCTTTTCCAGGCTTCCCACCTGGATTTTTCTTTTTTTTTTTAATCTGTTTGGCTACAGTTGCTGCTGATGGGAGGGGATAGTTCCTTGCCTGGGCACCCACTTGCAATGAATTTCCCCCGATCCCCTTAGGGAGGAGGCTGTGCACGTCCCTGCCTGCTGGAAGAATGTGGGATGGCTCCAACTGCGACCGCTGGGAATTTTTTATACACTGGCTTTCTTGCATCTGACTTTTAGGTCCACTTCCCTCCAGTGCAGGTAGCAGGAGCTTTCTGGCTTGGGAACCACTGTCCATCCCATGGATCATCCTGGACACAGCACCCTGGAAGGTCTGGCTCTGACTTGCTGCTTGTGGTCTCACAGGGGCCAGCAGAGTGATGAAAGAGCTGGAGAACCTGTCTGAAGGAGCCCAGCATGTTTTTCTGAGATAAGATGAAGAGATGACTCAGTTTCCAAGCGTGAATGTAGGGAAGAGGTTGGTGCAGCTCTGCAGGAGAGCACTGAAGGAGACAGGGACTGGCCAGGACATCCAGGTTGTGCTGAAAATGGGGAGATAATTTGCAAGGCAAGTGGCTTGCAAAGCTTTAGCTGGGTACTCAGTGGACTCAAGAAGTAGCCAAACACTCAACCAGCCCACATAACACAAGATTTGGTCCATTTTGCACGCTGAGTTTCAATTTTGTGACAAACACTGTTAGAGGTATTGGCACAGGGCCTGCATGATGTGGGATGTTAACTTGATCAAAACTATTTCCCTTGAGTTTGGGCACTTGAGTCTGGTTCTGGTGTTGCTCCTGGCACCTTGCAGCAGCATTCCCAGCAGACCAGAGGCCAAGAGTAGTCTTTTTCACCTATATATTTTTTAGATCAGTTAGGTGGCCTCTTGGTCTCATATAGACAGAAATTCTTAGCTCCAGGCTTTTCTGGTACGTTTCCCTGTTGTTGCTCATGCTTCTTCTCCAGCCTGAACAGTCCTAGGTTTTGGGTCTTAGGATCAGTGCTTGAACTAGAGTAGTGCATTAGGATTTCTGATGTGTAGCTCTTGAGGGGAAAGTGACACCTAAGCCTCAGCTGAGTGCCACAGCTGAGTTTGAGGACTTTGCTCTCTTATGCCCTCCTTGTCTGTGCTGTCCCAGCCATGCCACGGGCAGCAGCTCCCCTTTTCCTAGCAGGCATTCTTGCCTCCGTGCCCAGGAACCTCTGCAAGAACGGTGGAGGGGGTGGATCATTCCCTGTGTGGCAGGGGACACAGGTGACCCTGCTCCCTGGGGGCTGAGTGTGTCACCCACTCAGGGGGAAGGAGGATTGCAGGATGTGCCTGACTGGGAACACAGCTTGAGGTCCGTATGCCATAGGGACAGTGCTGAGGAGCAGTGACTGGAGGGGCACCACAGACCCCAGTATCTCAGTGGTGCTGCTGGGTGGGGAAAGGGGTGTTTTCTTGTCTCGTGCTGCCCCCAGGCAGCCTGGCAGCCCCTTTCCCAGTGGTCCAAGCCCACAAGAAAGGTGGATGTGCTGCACAGGAACTGTCTTGTATTTTGCTGTATTTGTGTAGGGTGTATTTTAAGGGCAAGCGATACACTGGAAAGAAGCTTTTTCCATGTCAGTTTTGGCATGCATGGCATGCAGCAACAGCCTGGTTTCACAGGACTTGTTCTGCCAAATCCATGGAGCTCGATATTTGACTTTGCTGAGTAAATATTTCTGAAGGCCTTTGCAGTGCCTGCTTAAGCAATTCTCTGCTATGGTTCTGAAAAAACACGCTTGCTTTTCAAGGAGCAGGAACGTATTTCCACAGTAGCACTGGAAATATTGACACACTGCTCATGCCTCTCATTTTATACCATCAAAGGCTGGGTGGTGGAAGCTTGTGAGCCATAATGAAGCATGTGAGTCAGCATTATTTGTTTCATTTCCCTGTGCTAAACAAGCAACAGCCAGTTCCTGGCGAAGGAGTTAATTGTTTGACAATAGAGCAGGCGAGCAGAGCAGGCTGACCACTGTCAGAGCAAACTCTGGGCATGAAAGTCAAGCAGATATGACTCAGAGACAAGCTTTAGGTGTATAGTGCTGTTCTGGAAACATTTTTGATTGCACCTTTTCCTTTCCTTCAAAAAAAGAAAGCACACAAATGGGAAGGGAGGCTATTAAATAATACTGAGGTCTGAACTGAGCTCCTGTCTCAGACTTTTCTGTGACCTTAGGAAAACTGCTTAACTCCCACCCACAAAAGAGAGATGATCAGCTTCTGCCTTACAAAGCAGAATCAACCACAAACCTTGCAACTTTACATTTGACTGTGTTAGGCAGGACATGAAAGTAGCTAAATGAGGAAGAAATAAAGGAATAAATGCAGTGATTTATTAAAACATCATATTGTGAAATTCCTTCCTTTATTTTCAGGCACCAGTCCCTCCCTGGCTCTTTGCTACTTGCTGCCATTACAAATTTGCTGAGCACTGCCTGTAAATGGCCTGCTGCTGCTTGTGGCAAAGGCCACAACACCCTCTGGATGATCCTGATTCCTTTGTGGCTGAGTTTTTTCCCTTTAGCCTTCTCAAAGAACAGACAGAAACATATGCTGAAGAAACAGAGCTGCTTCTTAGGGGAAAACACAGCAGAGGAGCGAACCAACCGTGCAATCATGGGATGGGATGTCCTGAAGGGGTGGAGCTGCCCTGCCATCAAATGGGAGATGCCGGGAATCATCCAGACTTTCCAGCAGGCTCAGGTAGCCGCAGCATGCTGGGCACCCCAGAAATGGCACTGCTGCCCTGGGACTGCAGCTCAGAGCTGTCTCCCCAGGATGGGTGCTACCTCTCCCATGCACTTCGGAGCCTGTAGTGCAAAGCTTGTGGGGTAAATCACAGTGATGATATTTTTCTCTGTCACTGCCAGGATGATCTCAGCTACCAGAGGACAAGTGGAGAGGTGGAATCCTCCTCCAAGCCCTGAAGAATCAAGGTAGCAAGAAGCAGAGATCAAACCCTTGTACTTGCAAAGACCCCAGGTATTCCCTCCTGAGCCAGTCAGGTCCTCCCATGGCCAGGAGTGAGCAGGGTGGAGAAGTGAGTCTGCTGTAAGTTGCTGGGCCAGGAATGCCCCAAATACATTTGAAATACCCCAATTCCCCCCCCGCCGCAGTGCACAGAGAGTAGTGCTCTCCTCACTGGGCCGGTGCTGAGAGGTGGAGCTCACCAGTCCATGGAAGGCCCACAAAATGCCTTTCACCTGAATTTCAGAAAAGGACCACCTGAGTTACTTAAGGCACATGAGCAAGAGGTATCTTGGACAGGGAGGAAAAGGATCAGGAAGACCATTTTCTGCACTCCTTTTCCTCCTCAGCTAAAATTTCTGGATGCATTTGGGCTGCCATTTTGCAGTAGCACAGCACCTGGATGTCAGCAGTCCCGTGGGACTTCTCAGGGCTCCCACAGCAATAGGACCAGAGCAAAGGGGTCCCCCAGCCTACTGGGCTGCATTAGGCAGAATTGTGCCAGCATGTGGAGGGAGGTGGTGCCACTCCTCTGCTCAGCACTCTGAGACACACCTGGAGTGCTGGGTCCAGTGGCAGACTCCCCAGTACATGAGAGACATGGACATACTGGAGAGAGTCCCGCAAGGAGCTGATGATGATGAAGGGACTGGAGCATGTCTGTTTAGAGGAGAAGCTAAAAGAGCGGGGACTATTCAGCCTGGAGAAGAGAAGGCTCAGACAGGGGAAGGTTATAAATGTCCTGGTAAGTACTGACGGTGAGAATGAAGGACAAGAGGTGATGAGCACAAGCTGCAACGCGTGAAATCCCATCGAGACTCAGGAGCATAACTTCTGTATGTGTGTGCATATTGCGTGTACGTGCTTGTGTGTGTGTCCTGTGTGTGCTCATGCTGTGTGCTGTGCTGGGAGCAGGGGGGTGAGTGTTGTATGCTTTGTGTTGTGAGTGTGGCTGCATGTTCTGTGCATTATGTGTGTTGTGCTCAGTATGTGTGGGATGGTGGTTCAGGGCTCTGTGTGGCCCCAGCCAGGGCTCGGTCCCGTGGGGGTCCCAAGGGGGAGCAGCTTCAGCTCCAGAGAGGTCACAGATGGGGTCAGAGGCATGTGGGAGACAGGGCATTTGACAGTTTATGGCGCAGACATGGGGGAATTCGGGGGTACCCAGGGGGTTATGAGGTACGTGGGAGGTAGGGAAGCCCTGTGGGAGCTATGGGGCATCCAGGAGAGCAATGTGACACCCAAAGGGTCAGGATACTGGGGAGAGGGCTGGGTGCACATCCAGGAGATCAGGGGACCTTGGGTGGGAGGGTAGTGGTGGTTATGGGCACCCATGGGAGTTGTGGGACACCCAAGAAAGGGGAGAGGGCACAGGAGAGGTCAGAGACACCCTAGGGGGCTATGGGACACCCAGGAGGCTGGGAAAACCCATGGATTTATAAGGCACACAGGGCCAAGTCCACCTTGGACAGGGCTGGGGTCATCACCCAAGGGGCTCAGGGGCACCCGGAGAGGGCTATGACTGCAGGGTCCCCCCAGAAGCTGATGCTGGAGCCCAGGCCTCTGACACCTCCTTTATTGCCAGCACTAACAGAGCCCCTGACGGGAGGGAGCACCCACGCTGAGGGTCCGTGGCGCCGCCATGCCAGGCCTCACTGCGGGGCCGCGTAGGTGCCCGCGAGGTGCACGGGCAGCCCGTCCCGGCAGGCCACGCTCACGTGGTGCTGCAGCTGCCGGGCGCGGTAGGCGCAGGGCGGCCGGGTGTCCCCGCCGCGCAGGCGGCAGGCCGTGAGGCTCAGGGCTCTCGGGGTGCTCTGGAACCCCTTGTCGTCGGGCGCCTGGGAGCAGGCGGCCACCAGGTCCGCGGCCGGGGCGTGCACGAAGGTGTTGGAGGGCTTGCAGGGCCTGCCCGGGGCCGTCACCCGCCGCCGCGCCAGCATGGTCTCGCAGTAGCGATGCGCCGCCAGTGTGGACGTCCGGGGGTTGTCCACGTGCTGCCGCAGGAACTTCTCGTAGCGGGTCTCGCCCACCGCCCCTGCCAGTGCTGCCAGCACCAGCGTCATGCACAGCACCCAGCCCGCCATGGACACCTGGGGATAGGTGGGGTTAGGGCCATCTGGACTTCTGGGCCCCCGACTGGAAATCCCACCCTGGATGCGTGGCTGTTCTACAAATTCCCCCTCCCAAACACCCGGGTCCCATACAAGTCCCCTCCCAATTCGTGGGGGCCCATCTCTGGACAACTGGGCTGTCTGTGGATCTCGCCTGGATACATGGGTCCCGTACAGTTATGCACTCCCCAGAAGCCTCAGTCCCCTACGGAACACCCCCTACCTGCTCCTCAGACCCCTGGCTCCCCTATAGATCCACCCCATGCCCCCACAGCCGGATGCCATACACAGCCTCCCTTCCCCACTGTATGCTTGTATTCCTCACAAACCCGTCCCACAAACATTCTGGTCCCCTATGCACCCCTCACCCGCACCTGTGTGTACGCCTCAGTTTCCCTTATGGCCTCAGGGTCTCCAGGATCCCTCCCACTCCTCTGCACCTCTTTTATACTGGCCCCAGCTGTGTCCAATGGGCAAGGATCCAGGAGGAGGGGCAGGGTAAAGAGCAAGGTCCAGTGGATGTCTGGGGGGAGCCAGGTGGCCAGGAGGCCCCACTCACCCTCATGGCCCCCCAAGGTCATTAGGCAGTCATTAACGAACCACGTGACTGTCTGTGTGCATCCCCTTGGGTGGCCCCTGCCCACTCTGGCCTTGGCCACCTGTCCCATGAAAGGCAGGATACTTGGGTCCCTTTGGGTGGCAGGGCAAGATACCTGGTTCCCTGGTGGGGGACAGGATGTCACCATCACCTCTGGAACAGCTGGCAGATGTTCCTACAACTCCTGGAAGATGTGGCACATCCATGGCTGTTCTACAGTGCTAAGGGACCTATGTGTTCCTTTTCCCTGTGTCCCCTTGCAGGCAAATTCATACCCCTGGGAGCTGCCAGGATGCATTTTTCCTTGCTGCTACCTCACATGCTCCCAGCTGCTCCATTGATGCAGAGACAAACAAAGAGCCAGGAGCCAGGCTGAGACCATCAAATACTCCTTTCCCCTGACCATCATAATGGAGCCCCAAGGAAAGCATGTCTCCTCCAGAGGGAGAGGCATGCAGTGCCCAGGAGAGGCTGTCATGAATGGGTGCAAGTGGTCTCCATCCTCCTCTTCAAAGACATCAGAGAGACTGTGATGGGAAGTGGCAAACAGAGAATGAGGTCTTGGGCAGCACCTTTCCCAAAAGAGCTGTAACAATTCCAAGATCGGCCCTGGTGAAGGTGCAGAAGGTCCTGCCCTGGGCTCTGGTGGCATTTCTACAGCCTTTGAAGAAATCCTCCTCAAAGGCACACAGCCCCTACAATGGGAACAGCTCAGGCATGTGGCCAAAACTTCGCAGACATGGAAGGTCAGCACAGCCCCCTTGCTGACCCCCTGCTCCTGCTGGGCACGGAAGGAGGATGGGGACTCTCAACATGACCCCTCGGACACACTCTGCTTTCCACTGTCCTGGTGTGGGTGGAAACGGGATGGTGTCCACAGGAGGGGGAACAAGCCCGGGTGCTTGGCAATGGGCTGTCTCTAACCTGTGCTGGATCCCATCCTACCTGGCAGAGCCTCAGGCATATCCTTGCCAGATGTTGCTGTGAGGTCCACTGGTGAAGCACAACCTGTGGTCACCTCTTGTCCCTGGGGAGTCCCAGCTGCCTGGCACTGTCCTGGGCACCGCTTCTCCATGTCCCATCCTTGCCCACGCAGGGGGCTGAGCGGAGCCTCCTCCTGCCCTGTGCGGTGGGGACAGGAGCCACCGGCCGAGGCATTCGAGGCAGCCCAGACCACCAGCTTCTGCCCCCTCGGTGCCCCATGGCCTGGGAAAGGTGCCGATTTTAGGAGCTCTCTAAACACAGAGTCTAGTTTAGAAAGGAGACATTGTTTATTCTGCGCGGGATGCAAGGTGGAAGTTTAACAAACCAAACGCACCATGGGGAAAAAAGTTACATCTTTTATACAGTAAAATTTACATGAGCCCGCCTGTCTAATGCATATTCCCCGCCTACCGATGCATATTTATTTGTATTACGCACTCTTAAGCGATGCTTGAAATACGAAGTTCTTTTCTTTATTAAGCAACTTAATATTGTAGAAGATACCAGACGACATCAGTTACGTTTACAAAAGGTGACAAGATTCAGCCTGGGGACAGATAATTCAGCTTGAAGACATCAGAAAGGGCAGGAGGTGGCACCTGCCTTTTGCCCGAGCACAGTCGGCGCAGCGAACCCTGTCCCTGCGGCTCTGCCTGCTCGGACAGCGGCCCCGCTCGGGCATCCCCATTCCCGGCGCTGCGCTGCGCTCCGGCCGGGTGTCCCGGGCCGGGCGCTCCCAGGGCCGGGCGCTCCGCAGGGATCGGGTGTCCCGGGCCGGGCGCTCCCAGGGCCGGGCGCTCCGCAGGGATCGGGTGTCCCGGGCCGGGCGCTCCCAGGGCCGGGCGCTCCGCAGGGATCGGGTGTCCCGGGCCGGGCGCTCCCAGGGCCGGGCGCTCCGCAGGGATCGGGTGTCCCGGGCCGGGCGCTCCCAGGGCCGGGCGCTCCGCAGGGATCGGGTGTCCCGGGCCGGGCGCTCCCAGGGCCGGGCGCTCCGCAGGGATCGGGTGTCCCGGGCCGGGCGCTCCCAGGGCCGGGCGCTCCGCAGGGATCGGGTGTCCCGGGCCGGGCGCTCCCAGGGCCGGGCGCTCCGCAGGGATCGGGTGTCCCGGGCCGGGCGCTCCCAGGGCCGGGCGCTCCGCAGGGATCGGGTGTCCCGGGCCGGGCGCTCCCAGGGCCGGGCGCTCCGCAGGGATCGGGTGTCCCGGGCCGGGCGCTCCCAGGGCCGGGCGCTCCGCAGGGATCGGGTGTCCCGGGCCGGGCGCTCCCAGGGCCNGGGGGGGGAAGGGCTTTCTGCAGCCCGGTTTGACCTGAGAAAGTCGGTAAAAAAATCTTCTTTATTTGATTTAAGGGTCGACCCTTTTTCCAAGAAGGACTGGTACGATGTCAAAGCTCCAGCGATGTTCAATATCCGAAACATCGGGAAGACGCTTGTCACCAGGACTCAAGGAACTAGTGAGTAGTTGGGGTTGGTGCAGTAGAGGGGGTTGTCTTTGCTCCATGTGCTTAGCTCCAAGCGGTTAAAGAACTTCTTGGATAAAAACTGCTGACAAGTGGGCTTTGTTTGTACTGTTAGGAACCTGAAAACTAAAAAAGTTGGATGGTTTGAGTGGGGTTTTTTTGAGTTGACCCGAGTTGTTTAAATAAATGGGCTGCAGGGAGGTTCATACACTGGGTCTTTGTACAAGAATGCCAAACCATGGAAGGAAGGGCCTGAACTTTCTAATGAGTTTCTCTTGTGGTAACCTGGAGAGCTGAGAAAAGTTGAAGAATAAAGCAGTAGTTCTGATTGTCACAGGGGGAGATGTGGGACAGTGCCACAGGAGACCTTAGTCCTAATAAGATCATAACGATCAGCACATCAAGACACTGAGATTTCTGAAATTTGAAAATTTTGGGTGAAGATTAGAGCCGGAATTGCTGACTTGATGTGAGCGCTGATGTGTCTCTGGAGGGTAGATTCGGTTTTACATGATCTGGCACACCTTAGGAAGAGGAAATGTCTGTTAGGAATGCAGGGGTGTCTGGATAGAGGTAACCCTGTTTTTGGAAGCTTAGCCACGCAGAACGGCTAAATAGTTTCACGATGATTTGCTGGTTGCACTCAAAGTTAAGATGATGATTGTTATTTTGAACTGTAAGCTGTGAAACAAAGTGAGGGTCACTGCAAAACAAAGTGAAGCAGCCAGTGTTGTTAAAATGGTTCCTTGCTGGAGGAGGAGCTGTGAAATGATTGTTCCGGGGTGTTCATTGCTGCTTCATCTCTGCTGAGCACTTGAGGCTTTTTATGTTTAATTTTTTCATTACTGCTCATAATTTCCAAATACTCTGTAACCCCTTTATGCTTGAAACAAACCAAATTATTACATATGGTGGAATCTGCTGTGTGCTGCTGTTCATATCCCATGCCTGATACTATTACCTTAAAAAGATTCCTCCTAAAGGGAGGCATTTCCAACCTTGCTGGCTCTGTGATCAACATTAGGAAACATCAGAAAATGGGATTCCAGTGGGAATTCAGTATCTGATTTGAAGAATGTGCTTCTAATGTTAATAAAAGGTGTTTTATTCTGTTCCATCACACAGAAATTGCCTCTGATGGGCTGAAGGGCCGTGTGTTTGAAGTGAGCCTGGCTGATCTGCAGAACGATGAGGTTGCCTTCCGCAAATTTAAACTGATCACTGAGGACGTTCAGGGCAAAAATTGTCTGACCAACTTCCATGGGATGGACCTCACACGGGACAAAATGTGCTCCATGGTCAAAAAATGGCAGGTGCGTCAGGAACAAGGTCTGCGTGCTGCCGGTGCCTTCAGGGAGGGAGGGAGCCGCTGGTGCCTGGCAAAGCCGTGCTCGAGGCGGCATCAGACGTTAACGATGTCAGGTGCCTGGGGTTGGGCAGCCTGGGTGCCGTGCGGGTGGTGAATGTTCAGTGCTTGCTCTTTCAGACAATGATTGAAGCCCACGTGGATGTCAAGACCACAGACGGGTACCTGCTGCGCCTCTTCTGCGTGGGCTTCACCAAGAAGCGGAATAACCAAATCCGCAAGACCTCCTATGCCCAGCACCAGCAGGTCCGGCAGATCCGCAAGAAAATGATGGAAATCATGACCCGGGAGGTGCAGACCAATGACCTGAAGGAAGTTGTCAATAAGCTGTAAGCTTTGGCCATGTTCTCTTTTTCTCCCCTGCAGTTTAAATCGTTGTTTGGGGGTTGGTTGTTGCTGAGTGCTTGGGGAGTGCTGCTGCATCACAAGCTGTTTGTCAGAGGCCAGGCAAGGAGCCCCTCGTGTGGAAAAGCCAATCACCCTCTTCTGCAAATGGCTTCTCTTAGTCTCTGGATCCTGTCTGACCTGAATCTGCTGTCATGTTTGCATAAATGTAAAATCTCTCTCCAGAGAATGGTGGTTCACATTTCTACAGACTACAGTTGTAATTCTGACCAGTTGGGGCTGTGAATGCTCTGAGCTCTTCTGACAGAAGAGTTTTCCAAAGTGTGCTGCTGATTGCTTCCAAAAGTTTGCAGATTTACTCTCAGAATGGGCACACTTGTGCTATGTCCTTTCTAACATTGCAAGGGAAGTGGCTTAGAATCTAAATGTACTTAAAGAAAATTGTCAAAGTGATGATGTAAACTTCTGTAGAATATTTGTATTCTTAAGGATTTTTTTAAGCCTGTGTTGCTGCTGAAGAAGCAGGCAGAGTTTTTAACACTGTGGTGCTCTGTGATGTCTCAGGATCCCAGACAGCATTGGCAAGGACATCGAGAAGGCCTGTCAGTCCATTTACCCTCTGCACGATGTCTATGTCCGCAAGGTGAAGATGCTCAAGAAGCCCAAGTTTGAATGTAAGTCAGTTACTGCAGACACTTGGAGGAGGGCGTGGAAAGGAATTACTTTAAATGTGTTTGCTTTTGGATAAAGATGTTACAGCAGCATCAATGATCCTAAGTAGTTGTAGAAGGCAAACAGTGTGTTCTTGTCCCAGTGTGTGGCTTCCAGGATTGAAACCCAAGCAGTGAGTGTTCAGTTTGGAGCTTCTTGAATTCTCATCTGGAACTGCTGCGGAATGCTTAAAAGCTTTGCTTTGGGAATGAATGATGACAAAATGTTTCGGTCCCAGATGACATGGAATGATTCCATTTACCCTTTTTCTGACATTCCCGTGTAATGCAGCTGTAGGTTCCTGAGTCCAGATCTTTTTAGAAAAAAGTGTAGTTTGCAGTTTCATTACATAGCCTTATTTATTTCACTGCTTGTTTCTGTCTGACTGTCCCTGCAGCAGCATCTCTCTGCGTGAGCTGTCTGCAATGGACTTGGTCCTACCCACAGAAAATGTTCTGGTGGTTTAAGTTGTGTATGATGAGTAATTGAGTAATTTTAAGCTGTTTAAATAGGTCCATCTCTCACTCTTTCTATCACTGCTTCTCTTTAGTGGGCAAGCTGATGGAGCTGCATGGTGAAGGTGGTGGTGCTGGAAAGCCCTCTGGGGACGAGGCAGGCACTAAGGTAGAGCGAGCTGATGGATATGAGCCACCCGTGCAAGAGTCTGTGTGAAACTAAAAATTGGTGGAAAATAAAAGGTTTTAATATACAGAACTAATGCTTGGTTGCCTGTATTGCTACTGGACAACATTGGTACTGGATGTGTGGATGGGTTTTAATAAGGTAAATCTGTGGCCTTGGTTTAAAAAAAAAATAATAAAGAAGTACTTGTGTACTTCTCCGCTTGTGTTGTGGAGATGGGTGGAAGAAGGTGGGTTGTCCTTTTTGTGGATTCTCTTTGTTGGTTTTACCCAGTAATTTTAGTCCTCACCAAAAAAGCCCTGCGTATGTGTGCAGGGGTTGTATTGGTGAGAGGTGCCTCAAAGAGTACAGGGAAGGCAGAAATTGCACAGGGAAACCTGCGTCAGAATTTGGTATTATGGGGAACTCTAAGGGATTTATCCAGACTACTTACTTCAGAATTATGTGTCTATGTTTTTAAATTTCTTGGTGGTAATGTAATACAACCTCTAATGGGATAGGTGTGACCTCTGGTGGTCAGAAGATGTTTAAAGGTGTTAAAGTTGTAATTACTATGATGGAAGCAGCGTTGATTTTGAGCAGTGCAGAAATGCAGATTGTGCTCGACCAGTGGAGTTGGGTGTTGGATTTTAACCTGTCAGAACTGAAGGGTGACCATAATCATGGAGAACCTGTGGACCTTCAGCAGGAAAAAATTCTGTAAAAAGGCAATGGTCTGTGTTCTGTGTATTGCCAAGTAATTTTAAGACTCTGTTTTCCTTTATCTAACAGCATTTTTGCTTCTTGTTCAACGTATGTTGCCTTAAAAATGGAAGAGTGTTTTCTGGCTAGAACGAGTTTTCTGTGCTATCAATGTGTATAGGGCAACAAACCTAAACTTAATCCTGTTAAATTGTTGCTAAGTTAGTGATGTAAAACCTGAGAGCAAAATGTGGAGTTCACTGAGAGTGGTGGCTCTTGCAGTCAGTTGTCACAGAGCTTAGGACAAGAAGTAAGGGAATATAGTGAAATGTTACTGTTCCAACAAAGCTACTGGGGGAAACGAGAAGGGCCCTGCTACCCATGAGGGCTGTCCTGTTCCCTGTCAGGGACTTTCACATTTTCCTAGTTAATAATTCTGGTTTGGACCCAGTAATAGGCAAAATGTAAAGAATGGTTTTGAACTCACTTCAGGATGCTGTAGGTGATGTGATTTTCTGTTGTGATTCCAAGTTAGTGTTACTATGTTCTGCTTTCTCCAGTTTGTGTACTGGAAGGAAGCGTAGTGAGTGCTCAACACTCAGAACCTTGGAACAGGGGGAAGGAATCATGTTGCTTTGCTCTTCCCATCTGTACTGCTGAGGCAGGTGTCATCTGCTTCCAGGAATCCCACGTAGCCACATTTTTGAAGCTCTAAGTTGTATTTGTTACTTGCATGTCTGAGGACTGTATGTTGCAAAAAGGTTAGTCCAAGAGGATTTGGGGAAAGAACAAGAACTTGGGTTTTTTTCAGGCTTTTAAATGTATTGTTTGGAACAGTGTATTACCATATAGGGGGTTCTGGGTAAATGTAGGCTTTGTAATGTGGTATCAGATGGGGGAAAAGCAGGAAAGAAAATCCTGTGCATCCTCTGTATTCTCTCAACAAATACCAGCTGAAAAATCATGGTGTGTGAAAGCAGCAAGCAGCAGAGCACACCTCAATTACGTGCAGGGTCAGCCCTGTCTCTGTCATGATGTCACAGCGAGAACCACAGTGAGTGTGTGATACCCTGCAGTGACAGCTGGTTGGTGCAGGCAGCAAAATGCCATAGGTTCTGTGGGTGGTGAGTGTGAAGCATAGCCAAGTCCAAAGGCTTGAATAAACTGTTAAAATCATCCAGATTCTCTGAGGGGTTTGGACTACTTGTAAAGGGGTGCAATATTTATTTGATTATTATTTGTATTTGTCTGGGGGTGGGGTGTTACTTTGCAGCTGGGTTTAAATATATAAGCAGAATGAGATCCATAAAACTGTCATGTGGAAAGCTCAGCTTTCAGCTTTCCACAGCATAAGACAATTAAAATGCCCTCATGACTTAATTATAAAAATTTTATTGGTTAAATACATTCTTAATTTACAGAGGTACCATAACAAACTTACTGGACTTAACAAAGGTTTATTTAGGACACTGTTAATTGTACACAGAACAAAGACATCTTCCTGAAGATATTTCCAGAGGATGGGTCAAACAAAATATTTTGGTAAGTGAGGCTTTTATTCTAATGCATGGAGATCTAGCTGGATTTCAAGGTTACAGCTGAAATTTGCTACTACATTGCAGTTAAGATTTCCACTCCACCTCATTCTCGGCTTTTTGTACACCTTAGGAATTTCATGCTGTGATCTGTATGCGGTCTCATGGTGGTGTAGGGCATTGTCTTAGGAAAATCCTGTCCTGTAAAAGCCGAGCCGAGCAGCTCCCTTGCTTCAGCGTTCACACAGACGCCGTTTCAGCTGCCTGCAGCCATGCGAGCAGCCCTTAGATGGCACTCGGAGCTCTGAGTAAAAGGCCTTGCTGCTACTCCTGCCCTGCCCCACAGGGAGGAGATTACATACAGCAGAGTGGTCTTGTCTATGGACAGGCACTGACTTTAAACATTCAGTGAAGTTACAAAAACAACTGGTCAATATACAGTTATAAAAATGGGGAAGAGGAAATTGAAAAAAAAAAATATAAAAAAATCAGTTCTGAGACTTGTATCAAAACCTTAGAAAACTGCCAGACGAACAGGAAGTAAACATCATACACTTCAGCCTCATCTACCACCACACAAATGTCTTTGAAGGATCTGGCTATTCCTTGGATTTCTCTAGGAGATGACTGGTTTTTTGGAATAAACAAGAAGCTTTAGAATCTCCTAATAGCAAAACTTGCAGAGGGGGAAGGATTGTCCTTGGCTGTGGACTTCCATGTGATTCCACAGGAGTTCGGACAGGCTTGCTGGGGATGCTAAAACTGAGTAACAGCTGTACACATTGTTGCACTCCATCCTTCTAGACCAGCATATAATTGTTTTTATCATGTTGATCTCCTAAGGGAAGTAGAAGTCCAGGTCTCAACTCATTAAAACTTTGTGTGGTGTCCCCCAGCTGTGTGAAGGCTGGGATCTGTGTGAAGGGTGTTGGTGTAGTTTAAACACACAGTTACACAAAGCAGGGGGGCTGTATCTGTCTTTGCAGGTGCTCCAGCCTAGCAGTGACTGCTGAGTGAATGGTGCCGAGGCCCTCATGTCTGCACTGCAAGTTCCTCAGGCTTGCTTCAGGTTAGCTCCAGCCTGCCACTGAGAATGGATGCCCATTCCTTGCTGGGGGGAGGCCTGCAGTTCTGGCTGGGCCTGTTTCTGCCTGCTGTGATGGTCACCAGAGCACAGTGCACGGGGAGGGCAGGGCCACCCTCCCCAGCCTGCTTAGGCCCCACCTCAGGTGCACCCCGATCTCTCACAGCAGCAGGTACTTGTTGCTGTGGTGCTCAGAGCTCCACCAGTGAAGTGGCTGGGACATGATTAAGTCAAAACTATCTCAAGGTCCAGCACGATGATTCTGGTTTCCAGTGTCCATCCACCTGCAACTGTTGGCCCTTCTGCAACCTGAACTGCCAAACCCATGAGGGAAAGTCTTGTTGAGGGTATCTCAATACCCAGTGACCTGCAGCTCTCTGGAAGAGTCACTCATCAGTCTGCTGGTTTCTTGTGATACAGTGCAGAAGGGGTGGAATAGTGGCAGCAGTGAAAGAACTAACTGCAGCATAATTTTTTTTCTATTCCAGTCTGGTGGAATTAGCAGTTAATCAGGATGCTATTTAACTATTTTGTCAGAAGCCAAGTGTTAGAAAAAGGAATTGACTGCTAGAAGTTCCTCTAATGTGAAACTACCTCAGTCATGTCCATCTTAGTTTGTCAGTCAAGCTACACTGCTGCTTTTTACCAAGTGCCTTGATTAGAGCTGCTTGGAGGAACATCTTGCCAGGCATGTTTTCCTTAAGGCCTCGACAGACCATTTATGAGGATGCTCAGTAGATTTGGTATGTGGCAACAAACTGGAAACTAATCCCATGTCTGCTGAAAGCTAACCCAAGGCTGTATAATATCCTTCATGTTAAGGATAGGAATAGTGTTACTGAAGTATGTTCCAGTGCCTGGGTGACAAATAAAATGCAGACTGAGTGAACACTGGCTTTCCACTTCCATGAGGGGAGTGGAGGGGCAAATAGTTGGAATAGTACAGCTACTCCATGGCTGTGATCTGAGAAAGCTCAGTAAACACTGTCTGTCGCTAACTTCAGCTGGGAAAGAAGGGTATGATGGTGCTTGGAGAACAGTGGGCAGCAAGAAAAAACTCAACCTGTACTTGCAAAGTGTTTTGGGGAAAGCGAGGAGGGTCTAAGATGATTCATACCAATTTAAACAGAATCCATTAAGAGGCAAAATACTTAAACATTTTACTTTTGTGATCTTGCTGTATGAGCAGCTTGGGCTAAGAATAGAAGGACGCTACACAAGGATTTATTTCTCCATTTTCCCTCTTACCAGTATTAGATTTGATACCTTTCTGCTATGAAACACCAGTTACTTTTCTTACCCTCTAAGTCATAAAACAAGTGGATTCTACTGCTAATGTGGAACTCAAGCAGTAATGAAACCTGAATATCAAACTTCATCTACATACTGAGTGCTGTAATTATATATTAAAACAATTTTTAAAGTTTGGATCTTAAGAAGTTTTCAAAGGAGGCCAAAGCAGCTTATGTTATGCAGACTTTGTGCATGATAAATGTAATACCAGAGAGTAAACATACTAGAATGCTATATAAGTTAAAATGGGTGTTGCACCACAGTATTTCCCTAATTGGAAATGGCTAAAAAGCCTGCTTGTTTTGCTCTCTGAGCATTCATGAAACATGACTACATACACTGTCACCAAAGACTCAAATTTTCTTATTTGACTTCAAGATACTACTATGACTGTCTAGAAAAAGTAGTGCAAAACATTGATAATCAACACACGTTGATGTCTTTGCTGTGCCTTTAGGGTAGAAAACATTCTCTCCCACAGGTAGGGAGTAGTACAAAGGCAACACTTCATGGTGTTTTTAAAATCTGAACAAAGTTCTTGGGAAATATCCCAGACTTTCCTAGTATCTCTCCACTCATCCAATCCTCGTCTACAGATTCCAGCTCTGTTATCATGTCACCTGCCTGTAAGAGAAGGAGTGAGTCAGTACAGCTTACTGTGCAATGTTACTGTGCAGTGTTAATGCATGCGGAGCTGATCTTATTTAGAAGCAATTATTATCAATCAAAGAGAAGAGAAATAAGATGTGGCCAGTCTCTTCTGTTGGTTACACCTCTTAGAGATTGTCTGCCAAAACCAGCTGAAGCTCCTCTTAGGCTAAATACTTGTCTATGCTGAAAAATCACCACCTTTGGAGGGACAAAAGAGCACTGCTGGATAACTTCTCACATTGCTTTGGCTCTCCAGGTATGTTAAGAGCTGGCTCATGGGCCCCCTGCTTTACTCCTTATTTGTGTGTGTTTTGAGAATTTGTTTTCTTAAAACACTGGAAATTTTTTTTTTTTTAAATTTAGTCCGAGTATATTCTAGCACTTGGAAAATTTTCCCCAAAAAAAGGAAAAACAATGTAAGAGCTCAGTGTGGCCGTTCAAACTGCAGCTCCTGGGGTTGGTCCTGGTTCTTGTTCTCACTGTCCCATGCCCCACCCTTCAGCTGAAGTACTGGCCTTTCTTCCAGTACCTCTATTCCCTTTTTCTGCTTTAAAGATAAATTTTAGAAGAGAAAATACTGTGTGTTTCAGCTCTTGTGAAAGTCTACTGTTTCTCAGAAATTTGCTTTTGAGAACGTGGTTACCTAAATCATGACTTTGAATATCAAGGGCACTCAGTTTCTTCTTCATGCTGAATATGATCAGGGCATCCGGCATGTGTTTAATTTTTCCCCCTGTTCCCATGGCAACTCTGTATTTGTTGCCAGTTCAAGATTTTGCTGTACTAGGTTTCCCTTAGAGGCCTGGCTGCTGTAGCACTGGCACTCTCACTGTTACCTCCTGCTCAGCGCTGTCCTAGTGCGAAAAGAGGCTCCCTTGACCATATCAACGGATCAGGAACTGAATGTACTGCAAAATGGGGTTTGTTTATGTTGTCATCTTTACTAGATCAGAGAAGTCAAGAATTCTGCAACTCCTGACCTCTTTTCAGTGTCTTCAATGACAATTTTTGCTGATAGTAAACAGGAGTGGTAAGGGCAAAAATGTTTTTTAGAGAGACCACTTATCAAATGTGTTAATATCTATGCATATTCTATGTGCTTCATTCTTCTTGTCTAAAGCCTATTTTCACAGTGGATGAATCTTATTTTTTGGCACTCCTTAGGAGCACAAGACCTCTTGGAAATTGGTCTAAGGTGTACTTACTTTGAAGGAAAGCTCATCTTCATTTTCTCCATGAAAATCATAAAGAGCTTTGGCTTTTCCTTTCTTCCCTCCTCCAGGCTGTGACAGCTCTACCCTGGCTACAGAACATGGACAAGAGAAGTTACTTGCATTGGAGTGAAATAAATCTCTGTTTCTGGAGAAGTTTCCTGTCATTCTCATGTTTTCTCCCCACTATTGTGCTACAGGTTGTCCAAATGTTATTGCTACTGCTGTAACAAATTCACTGTCCTACTGGAATAAAAAACTCTACCACCACCAGTTCATTTTATAGTATTAAACACAGTCTCACAGATCTTCAGGAGGGACTACATTTAAACCTCACTTAACTTGAACTTCCCAGTGGTGATACATAATAAAAGCTGACTTTTCCTCTTTCTGCTATAAGATGAAGCAGCATCATACACCTGAATTATTCCTAAAGGTGGCTCAATGGCCCTGTTTTGCCTGTGCCCAAACTGCCCTTGGAAACATCCCAGAGTCTGTGTCACCTCGCAGATTACTAACTGACTAGAGCATTATATTGCCATTATTAAGAGAAGCTGGTTCAAAACTTAAGTTTAGCTTTAGAATATTAAAGACTGTGGTGGTGTGTGACTTGTTCATGCAGTGGAACAGTTGCGTTCTCCCACAACTCTGTCACGACTGGCACAACCCATGGAATAATGAATTGCCATCTAGAAGGAGCACTGTACCTGAGCAGGTCTGAACAAAAACAGCTGGGAAAATCCCTTCCTTTCCATTCAGTCTTCCTCTATACCACTCCAAATCTACTTGTTCCAGTATTTGGATGCAGTCTCCCTTTTTGAAGGATAAATCATCTTTGGTTTCTGCTGTAAAATCATGAAGCGCTTCACACCACTCCACGGAGCGTCTGTTGTTCTATTCAAGTGAACAGAAGAGATGCATTAATTTTAGAAGTGTGAATGGAGCCCAAAACCTGATGGATGCTGCTGAAAGCAGCTGTACAGCACATGTGTGTCCCGACACTCTCCCATAAAATAATGCTGCTGCAGATGTAGACTAGAATGGCATTTCAGCAATTACCACCACAGAATTTCATCTAGGCTCAGCCACATTCCTTTTTATCTCTGGTGGCAGGGGAAAGGATTAATAAATTCAAAATTAGATCACTGCAGCAATACTTAAAATAGAGCTAACAAGAATTTCCTTCAGTACAAAGGATAAAAATTTACTAATGTTAATTTGTCAGAAGCTCTGAATTCAATCAGCTTAGGCCATGTGTCAGAATTGAGGCTGTGACCTTGCAGCACTGTGTGCTGAGGGAGTTGTGTCACATTCTGCAGTTCCTCTCACATGATAATGAGTCTCTGTAAATCTATACATAAATTCGGGCCCTCACCTGTAGTTTCATTACCTGAGGAAGGGAAGACGAAACCTCCACCTTATTCTTCAGTGCTGTTTCTGTACCTACGTAAGTAAAGCACAAGTTAGAATAGAAGCAGTGTTTATTCAGAATGTTAGTAATGATAGAGTGTTTAGGTATTTGAAGTCATTATTAAGAATAGCTTCTTAAGAGGTCCTACTTTTAATTTTGGTAATTTTTTTTAATTGGTCTTCCCTCTCTTTTCACCTCCTTTCTGCATTCATTGTCCTTTTGGAATTTTCTCCTATATGCTGCCTATTTGCATTAAGTACATAACCACGCTCTTGAAGATTTTTGCAAACATATTCATACCTATTCCAGGCAGATCTTCAATTACTTCCACAAAGTTCAAGGGGAAAATTCCAGACGTGCCTCTGAGCTCTCCTTTGGCCCACTCTTCATTTACATATTCTTTCAGGATAATAGTTTCACCTTCCGAAAAACTGAGCTCATCTTTCTGATCTCCAATGTATTCAAATCGTGCTACACATCTTGGGCCTCTGCACAAACAAAAGAGAAAATTACTTTGCTTCTTTATTACTGTCCATTTAATAATAAGAGCATTGTGTGCAATATATGGATTGATATTTTAATTAAAATTATAGAAGAATGCACTGAAGATAGAACAGGTGGAAAATTGGGGGCCAGCCCTGGGTCTTATCTCTGCTTTCTGAGGAAGATGAGTACAGAGTCTGGAGGAGCCAGATGCAATTTCTGCATCCTAATTCCTGGCTGTTAAGAGTGTTTTGCAAAAGACCCTAATGTCCCTTCCAAGCATCAATAAACCTCCTTGTTTCTGGGTCACCTGTCCAATTTCATATCTTTGCCTATATCCAAGTGTCCTGATACACTTCTGTTAACAGTCTGACTGTTTTTCGAGCTAGCATCTCATTTAGATGCAATCAAACATGGGGGTGGGGGTGGGGGGGGTTTGTATATTTATCCCAAATACATGGAGGTTTCCTAGGAAGAAGCTAGTTTTTATCTACTTCAACATACTTTATTCTGTAAAATCCATCCTGATAAGATTATATAGAGGGGAAATAGCTTATCTATCAAAGAAAGAAACATCAATGCATCTGATAAATTTTACATACTTTGCTACAGTACTGAAAAAAACCTAATTATTTTTCCCCCAACTTAAATAGATTTCATTATTTAGAAACCTAATAAATTAAATTGAAGAAATTACTCTAAGAAAATTTTTTGTTTTCAAGAAAACAAAAAATGTGTTTCAGAAATGCCATGCTGGAAAAAAAGCAGTAATAGGCTTTAATTCTTTTTATATATTCATAGCACACAACCAAAGTAAGAAGTTTGATTCCCACCCCTGTCCCCCACTCAGTATCTTTGCAAAGATGTGTCTTTCAGGACAGAGATAGAACTTTCTGTTTCTTTCTTAGCTATAGAAGCAGCTTTTTAAAATAAAGTTTTGTTCCTGACAAACCAAGCTTCATCTAAAGAACAACTGAATGATCCCACTGACACTAGTTGCTCCTGCCTCTGCCTGAATTTACTTTAATTCCTGGAATAAATTATTACAAAATCTAATAAACATAATTGTGAAATAAATAGCATGAAAAATCATTTCTTGCCCACAAATATTAGTACAAGTTGTTTGAAAATCACAAATGAAAGTGCTGGCAATTCATTTGATAATTCCATCTGGGGAACTTTAGATTTACCCGTACAGCTGCACACCTTAAGGACAGACAGATTTCTCTGCTTCAAGTACCTCTATATTCTGTCCCATTGTATCTTGTTCTTTCAGACGAGTAGGAGCCCTACCATGTTCCATCTTTTTGAGGACACTGGAAGAAAGCAGCAAGGCCAGGAGCAAAGAGAGGAGTGTACAATGCTGCTGAAGTTAATCAGATTGGTTCATGGTTTCTGGAACCAGTTTTCATGAAAGTATGGTTTTAGGCTTTTTAAACCTAAATATGAACCTTAATAAAATATCATAATCATTCAGGGTTTTAGAACATGTATTTTAATTTTTACAATAAATTTTGGGGAACAAATTGTTAACCCTATTAACCTTAGTACAGAGAGCCCCCGTTTCAAAGTTAATCTTTCTTTTTAATTTTTCGTAAATCAACATGAGACAGAAAATAAGATTTATCTGACTCACTTAATACATCGTGATGAAGAGGATATCTTTTTCCTGTTGGCTTCTTCTGGAACATCAATCTAATAAGACAATAAAAAAAGTTGTATCTTCCATTTCAACCTCATTGCAACTAACCACAATAACCTTGAAACTGGTTAAAATAATCAGTTTTTCAGATGTGTGACACTCTTAATTGTTGGCATACTCTGATATATGACCACATTAATGTAAATTTATGCCTATTTTCTCATTTTTTAATCTTATTCAAACAAGGAGCAATATATAATGTTTTATGAAGCTGGTTTATTGTTTCTACTTGTGGCATGACTGATTGAAAGAGTATGTGACTGAATGCTACTACCTGTCGTTGCATTTAGATCCCAGTTCTCAACTGGTAATTGCTCTCAATTATTTACTAGCACAGTGTATACCACAATAGACAAAACTACTGTTTACACTTGTCCCTTCTGTGCTTTGGTAGCCAACTGCTCTCCAAACAAAAACATGTCTCACAAATCTCACTTGAATTGGAGAAATACAGCTTAAAAAAATCAATACAGAGATCTATCAAACAGACCAGATTCAAGTCCTTTATCATAGGAGGATTTCAATTGTATTTTTGGTGTGACATGAAGGATGATCTGTGAGATGCACAGGAGTACAAGCCTAGAGGCCCTGGTGAGGAGCTTTGGGTTACAGCTCACTCCGCCAGTTCCCATAAAATCAACAAGAATGTTTCATTAGCTTATGTGAAGCACTGAAGGAAATCACAATGCCTTTCAGGACAAATAATCTTTGCACTGCTCTTGCTGAAGGAGCTGGTATCTGTGGTGCTCTGAAGGTTCTATGGGAAGTCGTAACTACATATTCTTGTTAGGTGTCCAGATCTAAACTACTACCCAGCTCAATACTGTAAAAATCATTGTAGTGTATTGTACAGAGACCTCGTATCAAGATGAAATCTGACATGAATTAACAGGAGAATGCAATCAAGTAAATTAGCCTCATGTAAATTAGCCTCTATCTCCTTTTCTTTAAAAAAAATATTTCTGAAACAAAAGATTTTTGCCCTCAAAGGGCAAAAAAATCAAAGGGCAAAAATCTTTTACAACTAAAATAGGAATGCATCTTCCCTAGCTTTTCTGAAGTTGTATCTGTCTGTATCAATGCTGAATTTGACCCCAAATACTCACTCCACCTTTTCTTTTCTTCAAAATCTTTTCTTCATTAGCTATCAGTAGAAGCAAGAGCTTTTAAATGGAACTGTTGGTCTGTGTAGAAGCAGCCAATCAATTTAGCTAACAAATCTTTCTCATGAAAGTGAATCAAGCATGGTTCCATTACTACTCACTATGAGTTTAGTTTTTATTCTTCACCACTTCTCAGATCTCAAAATTTTTCTCCAACAACACCATTACAAACTAAACAGACGCCCCACCCTCTCTGATGTCTACCAAATCCTTGGTATTGCCCATGTAGCAGCAGTGCTCATCTCTGCCAGCTGTCCTGGCCCAGGAAGGGTTGACACAGACACTTCCTGTCTTTAATGCCAAGCCATGCACCTTTCATGCATCCTGGTGTCACTCAGGCATTCCTCCATGTCCATATGGCTGGTGTGGACAGCCCAACGCCCTTTCCACCATCACAAAATGGACTTCAGTCTCAGACTCAGGCTTGCAATAGGTTTGACCCAGCATTTGACTGCAAGGAACCACAGTGTATCCCTTTAAATTAATTATCCTTGGGCTCCAAAAGAGCACCTGTCTCTTGCCTGCCGCTCACTGTCAAGTGTCACATTCAGTAACAGGATTGCTTTAAGCTGCTCATTTGCAACAACACAATCTCCTTACACTGTGCCAGCACAACCATTTGTGCAGCCACTTACAAAGCCACTTAGGCAAATTGATCCTGTTGGAAAAAACATTATTCTAGGAAGAAAAAAACCCAACATGTTTTTTTGGGCCAAGTTGCTACCCTGACCTAGTTCACTACACGGCTAAAAAAGTGGTGATTCCAGCAAAATTCAAGGGACAAGAACATGACAGAAGATGGGGAGCTGGGGGAGGCACAAAAATCAACCATCTTTTACCGAGTGTGGATTCTTACATGCAGCTGTCAAAAAATAATCTGCTCTGTAGGCCCTGAGAAATTACCCATGTTTCCAAAGAGAATCTGGTAAGGGCGATGATTTTCTCACTTGGCTTATAAATTAACAGCAAATTATTCCCCATAACACAAGCTGGTTGTGCCAAATCAAGCATCTTTCTAATACTACACAAACAAGTTGATATGTCTTCTGTGCTGCCAGTGGGATAAGAGATTATCTAAACACAGAATGTTAAACACACAGGAGCCTTAGTAAAACAGAACCAGAAAACAAACGCAATAGGATCTTATGCAGCAAGGTATACAAAGCCTACATACAACTACTTTAACAAAGTTGGCAGGAAATATCCCTGTGCGATTCCCACATTTTCCTCTGTACCACTCAGTATCAATTTTCTCCAAAAGACAAACAGTCTCTCCAGAACGAAGGTCCAAGTCCTCAGCATGCTCTGTAAGACAACATCATTTCAGTTAACAGTACTTGTCACACTCACTGATTTTCTCTAAGTAAACTTTCTTAATACAAATACCACAGACAAAACCAGAATGGGTTTTTAAAAGGTCTTAATTTTACTTGATAAACCAATCAGCTTTAACTGAAAGACTGACCCATCTACAGTTAAACCCACTGATTTGAACAACTCTATGTGCAGACCTTGCAGACAGAGCTTCCATACCATTTTTAAGCTCTAATTTCTAAGAAAATTTCCATTTGAAAGTCTTGGAGTAAAACAAGCTTCCAGAATATTCACATTTACTTACCTGCAGGAAAATCATGCAGGACTACAGCATGAGGTACACTTGTGTCAGAAACTTTCGGAGGGTGGTTTGAATCCTGACAACAACAAATAAATCCAAGTAGTTTATAAATCACAGAAGATACTAACAGAGATTCTCTGTTATGTACTCCTAAATTAATTTTCTGACTTCGGACACACAGTTGTTCTGGTATTGCAGAAGGAAATGGTTACTGGTCACACAACTATGGGTGTGAATTCTGTATGCCTTTTGCCAGTGTAAACAAGAATACATTTCACCCCAATCTACTTTTGAGCCAGTGAAAGCAAGGGAAGGCATGCAACTTTTCCAAGTATAGAAAAAGCCTCAGCTATCTCTGTGGGCGAGAAATCTGTAGCTCTGATAGCAACACTCATTGCAAGGGCTATGGACGAATTTTGCACTGGTGCTTGGTACTGTGTGCCACCAGTCACCCTTCCTCGCTTGAGGAAACACCCAACCCAACTCTCCCCAGCACACTCAGCAGGGACAGCACATCTGCCAACTAACAAACATTCCAAGAGGAGCAAGGAAGCCACTATGCCTTTGCTTACACAAAGGTAACACTGAGGGGGGCTGACAGTTTTATTGTGGCATCTTCATAAAGGGAAATTATATTCAAAATGTTGAGCTTCTCTATCCCACCCACCAGGAATTTTTAGGCTGTACTGATGACAATCATGGTGTGTGAATTACATTCAAAGTAATTCATTGTGTACAAAAAAAAAACAACCAAAAAAGCCCAGCTAAGACCAAAGTAACATGAGTTACAACAGATAACAACATACTGCTTAGAAATCTATTTCAGCTATGTAGGCTTCTGGTAATAGTCAAAAAGGCTGCTCGTTGCTATAATTTCCACTAGCTTCATATTAATAAAGTCATGCCCTAAAACCAAGTCAGGATCTGTAGAAGCAGAGAGAGGAAAATACTTTTAAGTCTGTATGTCAAAGCCAATTCACTGATGCGTCATGTACAGCACTTCATAAAATGCTCGCTTATCTTTTGCTCCATTCTCAGATACTCAGCCAAGGGAGTGATTATTTTCCTGTGAGATGCAGGAACTTAACCACTTTCCTCTCCCTTCTGGCACCCCAAGTAATTACTCTTGCTGTGTTCCATAAGCAGAATGTCCCTGTGCTATGAGGCAAATCACCATTATTGTGTTTTGTTTTGGCAGTTGCTTTGTTTTGATTACAGAAACACAAGGATTTAATAAATCACTATTACATTTCTCAGTGTAACCTTTGAAGACTAAAACACTTGATACTTTACTGCAACAGGAGTCTTGCTCATTGAATATTTAAGCCAGCAGAAAAAAGCACCTTACCTTACAGGACAGTTCTTCAGTGTTCCTGGGAAGACAGTCTTCCTTGGCAACTCCATGAGGCACAGGTAGCTTGAACAGAAACAGAGGCAAATGGAAAAGTTTTTTTCATTTCTAAGCACCTCAAATTTTCACCGCAAGTGAAAATGGTCAGATGATGAAACTATTCAAACCACCTACTACAGGTAAGTAATTTAGGAGTCCAGCAGAAGAGGACAGGTTCCTTTGGAAGGCATTCAGAACAGACTGCTGGTGATATGAACTCTGAGGAACTCAGGTGATGTCACCCCCTTTAAAATGTCTTAGACACCTAACTGGTATCACACCATATAGTACAAGATATTCAGAAAGACACTCTGATGCAGAAATATATTCATTTGTCATGGAAGGCACTAAAAAAACAACCTGGGAGGAAGTTTTTATTTTATCCCAGTAAGACTTTGGGGCAGGGAATTACTACTGATTACTACAGAAAAAAATCACTACAGAAAAAAACCTCATGCACAAAACTCTAAATGCAAAAGTGAAAGATCAAAAACAAGGCAACAGAAAGTTTCCACTTCATGCTGATGGAATGTTGATGCTGTTCATGATATGGCTGTGTGGCTGCTTTTTTTGACAACAGCACTGGTTGAAGCAGTCACCAGCTCTATCACTGACCAGTTTCAAGTTTGTGGGGAAAGACCTTCTTGTTTTTATCTGTAATGCTGATCCATTAGTATTTAAAATTCCTTAGTAACACATACAATACCAAAAACATTTTTGTAATGAAAAGAGATGGCATCAATAGGATGAAAATTAAGATTAGCAGTGTTACATTCCTCACTCTTTGCAAGCTTGATTAAGTAAGGTCAACTAATTTTTAAGTTCCAACACTCCCCCAGTTTTCCTAAGCACTTTGATATGTATGGGCAAACCAATATACAAATGCAATTATTCAGCATCCTCTTACTGAAAGAGAATTCAGAACCAGTGACTGGAAAAAGAACCCCCAAACCCCAAGAGCTANATACATCACATAGATCTATACTTTACATGTATTTATTGTTTTCTCCAGTATTGCCTTACAGGACTTACTACTATTTATCTAGTAGCCTTTTCTAAGGAAGATTATGCTGATATGCACTTTGAAAGCCACATAATACTAACCTACTTTATTAGGTTTAACTACCTTTTTCTCTACTGTTTTAACCAGCACTGTTTTACAAAAACAATGTTCTCAGATAGAATATCTCAACTCTCACCATGTATTTATTGTAGAGAGGATGACCCGGTTTAGGTCTAGGAGGTAATGCTGGATCTGGATTTTTAAAGACTGCACTTTTTGCTCGCTTGGGTCCCAACCTGAACTTGTTTTTTTTATCAGAAGCGATGTCAGAACTAGATCGTGAAAGAACATCCTTCTGGGAGGAGGTCTTGGCCGCAGAGAGTTTTGGTGGAGGTGGCCTTCCAGGAACACTTTTAGGTGGGGGAGGTCGAGCAGGCACAATTTTTCCATCCACAGGCCTAAAAATTGTGCAAAGCATCAGAGAAATACACTTTTATTAAAATATATTAATAAGTATGCCACCTCATCCTAGCTCTAGAGTGTGCAGTGAGGAAACAAGATTTGTGACGACCTGGGCTGTACAGTGTGGAGTATCTGAAGCTTTCCAGGAATACATGAACTCTTCAGACGCTGGGACTGGATGATCAAGTCCTTAGACAGAACCTTTGACTACATATTTCCAAGTCTGCTCACCAACAGCCTGCCAGCTTTCTGGAGAGCCCACTAAATAAGCAGGATTTGTTTCAGCAATCTACCTCTAGAAAGAGATTTATTTGAAGCTGCTGCAGGATGAAGTTCTACTATTGGAGAGCTTTTGTGAAAGCTGGTCTTCAGGAATCAGCCTAGCTCATTCCTTGGGATGTCACTTACCTGAAGTGACTATGATGAAGCTCATGTCACACCACTTTGCACATTGCCATCAATAGCAGAATTTACCATTTTCATGCAACACTGGTGAAAATACTCAAGTTCTCTGGCAATGCTGGAGGTACCACACTCTCATTAGTGGACCAGCAGTTTAGAAACCAAAACCAGAGACTAGCAAGTGACAGCGGTAATCTTTACTAGTAATTAATATTAGTGTCAATATTCCAAAAATACAGTATTGTTTGATTTTTACTGCGATATCTTCATCCAGTTACTGCGAATTTCTGCTACAACTGTTTCTCTTTTTTTTCATATAATCTAATTCAGCATAATTATTTGCTCATGTGCGTTCCTCAGGGGTCTGCAAAAATTATCAACCCCAACAAATGTGCATTAGTGGATCTTTGGAGTATCATTCTAACACATTTTTTGAGTGTCATCCACCACTTGAGAAGATACTAGTGCACTACTAATGCTCCTGATAAGAGTTCTCTATTACTATTTGAGTATGGAATAATTTTTAAATTTCAAAGAAATTTTCCACTTCTGTTCAACATCCATCTCTCCTTTTTCTTGTCCTCATCTTGAACAGCATTTTTAATACTGACAGAAGGGGAAATTCCACGTTAGACTGCCTTAAATCTGTAAACAGACCAACTCATACATTTTTAAAGCAACTCAACTAAACAAGAAGACCCTAACAAGCAATTCAGTGAATTAGTACTGCTTACTTAAAAAAATTTTAAAATCTGTTTGAGCAGAAGAGTGAAAGGACAAAATATTTATTGCAGTCCCAGAGACCCTCATAAGAATCAGGAATGTTATGCTAAACTAAATGCAGGGAAGGAACAAGCCCATGAGGGGCAATAATGAGGTGTTTCCCAGTGGTACATCCACATTCTTTCCCGTTAATTATTATAATTGATAGACTCAGTTCAATAACAGAAAGATTCTCTTGTCCTGACACAACAGAGCAAACTCTGTTTGTAGATTTAGAATGCAAGTGCTGAGATACCCACAGTGGGCTGGCTAGTCAGTGCCAGATCTCCCTCCACTATGTCTCTGGCATTGATGGACATGCATTTAAGGCTGGTCCAGCAACTTTTGCCCTTGCAGACATTCTTTTTGGTTCACAAGAATAAAACCCCCCCAGGTATCATTGATCCTGCACCTGCATTTTAGGTCTGAAGTATATAAACTAGCCAGAGCTTCTGGGAAGCTGCTGGCCCAGCATCTGCCTTTTTCAGGGTGGGAGCATCTGCCACCTCCATTCCTTCACCACTCAAACCCCACCACAAGTGCAAGTGTTGTGGGTGAAAAGGTTAAAGATTCAGAAAGGAATGACTGTCAGCAGCCACTGTACACTAGCTGAAAAGTCAAACAGCTGCTCTCCTATAATCTCCCTGCTCATACCATAATGTACAAACAAGTATTAAACAGCTATCAACTTGGTCCTGCCTATTTATTAGTGAGCATAGCACCCAGCCAAGCCTATTGAGCTATGGCTGGAGTCAGTGGTGTCTGCACTGAGACTAACTACGCAAATTAATTCAGAAACACCACTTTCAAGTGAGAATGAAGAACCACACTCACCTTGGGGGTAGCAGAGGTTCTAGCTGAGGCACTCCACCCTGTTCTGAGTGATCCAACTCCTACAACCATTCAAAAGAAAAAAAAACATTTCTTTAAGCCTAAGGGAAAAAAAGATCTTGTTTAAATTATATAATTCTCATATTAAATTATATCCTACGGACATGAAAAACAAGAGTTTCTGGCGGTCTGGGAGTAAAGTAGTAAGTATTATGGTGTGATTCTGTGACTTTAAAGTGTTATTGAACATGGAGGGCAATATGGAGGGTAAATAACCTGATTTACTACCTGAAACACAGCTAAAGTGTGCATTACATATGACACAGCCCTTCTTTTCATACTATATGGCAGCAAGGACTTTAGAGGCTATTTCAGGAGAATCATAAAAATGTACAATTACACTGCCCACAGGATTTCCCATTATTAACTTTCACACACAGACCGCTTTGAACAGGCGTAAAGCAGAAAACATGACATTAATGCAATTCGCACAGAACAGCATCTCTTGCAAATAACATTAGCTCCCATTAAAGAAGGCATCTAAATATGTTTTCTAGAGATCTAACAGACAAATCCCAGTGAATCTTGCTTTGGCAGATTAAGGCATCGCTCCTCCCAGCTGCCCGTGCTGGCCCTGCCAGAGATTACCACCCTACAGCAGTCAGGAGAGAAGGACATGTGCCATGTCTGAAGGGCTTGGACCACAGTGATGGATTAACAAGTGACCATCCTTACTGCCTCCTGCTGTTCGTTTTCATCCCAGTGCCAGAAAGCTCTGCCAGCTCCGCTGAACAAGCACAGCTGCTTCTGGAGCAGTGTGGTAAATCAGAGTGCTGAATCTGGGTTCGAAAGAACCCCTTCTGAACTGGTGGTTTTAAATAGGTCTGAACAGTCTTGTTTACTTAATTAGGTGCTTGAATGTGCTTGAAAATCATAAACAATTTCTGTGATTTTTCCTACCTAGAAAATACCTAGATATATTTTGTGATAAAATTTGACCCTTGATTTAGTCCCCAAATTAATGTTCTGATTAAATGACCCTATCAGAAAGAAAACAACCTGCCACTTCCAGATGAGGATGTCATCCTCATATCAAAAATTTTCCTCTTCTGTGTGAAAAGGAAGAAATCTGTGCCAACTACTGCTTATGGTCAACAATTTTTGCTGTTGCTGTTTTATCACTTCCACTGACAAACAATACTAGTTTTAGAAGCACAGTTCTTACCTTTCCAAAGATAGGATTTAAACGTTCCAGTGGATTCAATACAATCTTTTTTTAAAAAACATCCTCTGAAGCTTATATATGCCTGTCACAATAACCTAGATGACATTGTAAAAGTACTGGAGTTCCACTGCATAAAATGTCATTTACTGTCTTGTTTCGTAAATTATTTTTTCAGCCTTACCCAGAAAAGGTGGGACCTCTCTGAACAGCCTTTTCAATCATGACCTTTTAATACCCTTTATCTTAATAGCAGAGGTAGCTAAAAAGGCATTTGTTGGCAGCGTCCATCTAGTGAGGGCTTTTAATTTGATTTGACCTTTTTACTGCCTGTGGCTTTCACAAGATTCTCTGCCATTCTTGCCCTCAGAAAACTCAATATTTGGAAATTTTACTGTCATTTTCTAGCTTATTTCAATTCCCTTTTGAAAATCTGTGTCAAATGTCGTATAGCTACAATGCCTACCATAACTATGTTTGTGCTCCGGAGCAAGGAGCAGAGCCTTACTTCCCAAAATAGGTGGTTCTACTCAGTAGAAACAACTAGAAGGAAAGAGCTGAAAAAAGAAAGCTTCATTCTTCCACAGAAAAGTTTCCTCTGCCTGGAAATTAGTACAGACACTGAGAGGTACTACGAAGGTAAAATGAAGGTAAAAAAAATCCATTTCTAAAGCACTTTGACAACATTTCACCGTGTAAATCCCACTGGACTTTGAGCCACTTTGCAATGCTTTTGAAAATAAGTTGCAGAATACCCTGATTCCAGATGATGAATACAGAAAATAGAAGAGAAATGTGATCAAAGTTTAGTAAAATATCACCAGAGTGCTTTTCAAATCTGACAGCAGTCTAAATTACCTAATTAATTAGAGAACAGAATCAAAAGAAAAAAGCCTTATATTTTTGAGTAGTCGTGTTCATCTTCTGGTCCTTCAAATAACTTACTTTACAAATGCTTGAGGATCACAAGAGATCTTTTAATCAAAACAGACAAAGTTGTAATACAGGAAAACAGTTCTAACTTACCCCTTTTTTCACTAGGTCACTACTGTTGGGTTTTCCCACTGTGATAGTGGATGTGTTCCCAATAGGCTTTTCAGCAGGAAGTGGCGGAGGGCTATGTGGGGTGTCATTTAAAGCTGTAAAAAACCAAAAAAATCCCAAATTAAAGTCTAATTAATACCTTCCTTATGTGGATCAACAATAGGTAAAGGAATCCACCTCGGTTTGGGGCATTTTTGGTGTGAATGCAACTTCCTTCCTCAAAGCCAGAGCAGCCAAAGGGAAGAACCACTTAAAGAACAGTGAAGTGAAAAGGGACATGAAGGGAACATTGCAACTCTGAGGCTGAGTTCAGGAGTACTTCCCATCCTGCAAACAGGATCTTCACTTTTTACTCTCAGGACACCAGCAAGTCATTTCAGAGTTTCAAGGTTTCAGCTACAATACTTGGTGATAAAATATTAGATGAGTAGAAGAGTTCCTACCCCTAGGAATGTCAGATTCATTACTGGATACCCTGAAACACCATCACCACATTTCTAAACTGGCTCACTTTTTTTTTCAGCTGTCAGCTCCTGGAATATCCTTCAGACTGGAAAACAGCTGAGGGTTATTTCAAGTAACCCTGAAAGATCAGGAGACTTGGATGGAAGAATCTCCAGAAAGGTAAAGGCAAGAAAATAAATTATTGCCTGCTACAAACTTCAAGATGGCAGAAAACAGAGACGGAAGTTCCCAGGTAGTCTTTAAGAAGATAAGCAAGTTTAGGACATGGAAGAGGAAACTGTACAGATCTTATTAGGGAAGAGTGATGATGTCCTCATGCTCAACAAAGAACAGAAAACTCTCCTAAATATATGACATTTGCTTTCAATGTCTCTGCCTTCAAGAAGGGAAGTGCCTGGGAAGCACTTAAGACAGGTTTTGCCAGCATATTTACCAAACATTTTGTCTTTATATATTGGAACCCTGTCATCTATTTTACAATCTGCATATCAAGAAAATTCAGTTCATAGAAAGAACTACAGACACTTAAGCTCTTCCGACTTCCAGATGAACTTGGAATTACTAAAAATATGTGTAGACAGCCTGGGCATTTATAGACAGATAAAAAAAAGAGGAGAGATGCTATCCAAACCAAAACTTTCCGTTGCTCATTTCATGTAAACTACTCTCAACAAAGAAACAAAACATAGGAAGGAGAAGTGTTGTTTACTTTTAACACCTTTGTTGCATTACCATTATGTAAAACACTGCTGTGATGTTTAAAAATGGATCAGTTTGATGGATCAGTTCAATTCTTAGGAGATGGTCACAGTTCTGTTGGCAGTGACCAGGCATGGGTGAAAAAAGTTATCACTTCTCTAAGCTTCTGCAATGGATGAAAAGTAAAAACAATACCTAGCAGTAATTCCAAAACAAATCTTCTCTTTTCACATCTTATAAAAAGCACGAGACATTTATTTACCACTTTAAATCTTGCTACACAGATGGCCTAATTTCCTCTCCCTTAGCCTTTTTAAGGTCAAAATTAAAGGAACTAGACGAACAACAACAACAAAAAATCCCCAACAACTAGAAGGCAGGTGTTATTTTCAGTGATTTCTAGGTGTAATAACTGAAGTGGAAGTTTAATGCTTCTTTTCTAATTGCATCTCGACAAAAATGCTAATCCTAATTGAAAACTCCACTGGAGTTCTAATTCTTAAGCATTCAGTTCTGTCCCATTTTTGGTAGTGCTGGCTGGGCTGTTTTGGGGAGTTTCTTTGTGCGTTTGTGGTTTTTAGAATTTTTTTATTTTGTTTTGTTTGTTTATTGGAGTTTTTCTTTTTAGTTTTTGCTGGTTCCTGACAGAATTTATCTCCCTCCATTAACAAGATGGTGAAAGACCCCCGGTACTGAGATTATGTGGCTCCTTTACAATGTAAATCCTACTATATCCATTTATACCTTGACCCAGTTGTACTTCTCTCCTCTTTTAACTTTTAACAGGTTACATTTCTGCAGCAGCTCCTATTTGACAAAAGGCTACTCTGCTTTCTCCGAATCTGCTTCTGTTCCTTGCTACCCCATTAATCTTCCAACCACTGATTCCCATAAGGCAGGCAGTCCTTCACAACCTCCTGCTGTTTGCAGCTACGTACAGGACAGGCAGTCCTTTGTGGAAAGTTCAATTACCGCTAGAGAGCAGCAAGGGACCAGTTATCTACAAGTTCAAAAGGATATCCGTCTCAGGAAAAAAAAAAACCCAAAAAGAAAAAAATGTCAGGTAGTTGGTCGGTTTTTTGTTTCATTTTATTTTTAACTGTAATTAAAATTTCCTTTATAGATAAGAATTACATCGTGGTTTCTTTACAGTAGTTCATAAACATATTCTTCCAATTGAAAAACTTTTTATTTATAATCAGGTATTAACAGAAAGACCTTTTCTCACAGCTTTATCTTCAGTCTTCTCTGACTTTTAATCATTTCCACTGCACTTCCAACATATGCAGGGGAAAAGAAAGTTTAGTATTTTAACACTGGGTTGGTGACGGGGGGGAGATTGGAAATAATGAGTGAAACTCCTAGGAGAAATAGAAATGCTACCTGGACATATAGTTACTACAAGTTGACCATATACCCAATAAGTGTGGAAAAACACGATTTTGAAACATGAGTTTTAAGAGCTATCTTGTGACATTTTTCCTTAAGCTTCGAGGATCAAAGATAAGGCCAAACAGAATTCCGCACGTATGCACTCCAGCATACAAAGACCAACAGAAAGACCTTGTGGCTCTCTGATAAATTTCCACTCTGAGACACTGTCAGTGTCATTTGTAAAGCTGTAAAGGATTAGAGGTGGAAGGCTTCAGGAATATGGTAACTCTCAGAAAACTATAGTCAAGACCTTGACATAAAATTGAATGCATCAGGGTTTTGCATCCCAGTTCTCACATGCCTTTTTTTATTCCCTCAAGCTGCTACCTAAACATTCTTGCTTAAATGGCCACAGATTTCAAAACTAGCAAGGATCAAGGGAACTTACTGATTTAAACTATGAAAACTACACTAAACATGCCAAGCAAGCTGTCTTTGAAGGAAAGTTTAACGCACCGATGTTGTTTCTTTGACAAGGAAGCTTGGGAGCGGCACTAAAATGACCTCAGCTGAGGTCAGTATTGAAGTCAATTTGACCAAAGGTACAGCTCCAGGATATGGTTTAGCAGAAAAAACAAGCTTGCTTCTGCTGCAAGGGTCTCCTCCAAGTCTTCCTTTCCAGCCTTAAGATCTGGCCCTTACATACAGTTTCACCTCTGCTATGCATCAGCTCCACCAGGTTTGAGAGACATCAAACTCAAGGGAGGGAGCCTGATGAGGCAGCTGGGCGGCAGGGAGAGTGGAACGTGATGCTCATCTACCTCTCCCTCCCACCACAGCCCTTAGGCTGGCTCCTCTGTCTTGTCAAACCATACCACGGGATTCCTTCGGCAGCTAATATTAGCTTGTAAACAGCACATAAACTATTAAATATTAAATCCCAATTGAAATAGTTTTCTAACACATTTTTCAGACATTTAGGAGAAGAACTTACATTTCGCGGGTTTAGCTGGGATTCGGATCACAGTGGGTTTCCGAGCTAAAGCTGGTTGAGCTGTCTGTTCCTTGGCAAGTTCATTTTTGGTAAGGAACTGAAATGGATCTAAAAGGGAGAAAAAAAGCCACATCTTTAATACTTATTTGTTGAACACAAATCTTACCAAGTATTGCTTTCATTGTTAAGGATATTTATATTTCACACCCAATACAGTAATAAAAAAAGAGAGATCAGGTTGATGCAACTAGTATACCCAACTCTTTGTTAGTATAACAGGTCTTCTTTGTACATCTGCATTCATAGTTGACTTAACATAAACATGCTCCAGATACCTTCTAGGATTATATGAGCCACTGAAAAAGAGGAACTGCATTACTTGGTAATAGGGACCTGAAATTAGAATGGCTTTAGGGAAATGCTTACAAAGCAGTTGATCTAATGCACTGACATAGCTGTGAACATATTCACTGAAAAGTTTTAATCAATACAATCTTGCCAAAGCTAAACAATCAGCACTGCAGCAGAGAAAATACCTACTGAAACATACAAAACATTTAAATACTACTGATTACAAAATGTCTTTGCTGTAGAACAACTAATTCTCTTGAAGATTCTGCATCATTTTTTTATAAACCTGGTGACATGGAGGGAACTGGTTCAGACCAAAATCTAGGAGTTGTGCCTGAGCTCTGACCCTGCCTGTATCCCTAATTCCTCTACAAGCCTGCCCAATCATTCTATTGGTAAGACAGGAGCAATGTTTCCCATGCTTCATTACCTTAAACACTGGTCAATTAACAGGCATGGGAACATAGGCACATGTAGAAGGCAGCTGTAAAAATACTTGTACATAAATAAAAACCAAATTAATGTGTTCTTTCTCAAGTACACCTTGATGTCAAAGAGCAATACTTCTCTCTTGTTAACAACTACTACTTCTTTCTCTGACATTATCAAATTCTGCAGTAAAATGGCAATGCTTAATAGTATCATAAAAGTGTACAGTAGAAACTGAAGAAGGACTCTGGATTATAAATTCTCCATGACACCTATTCATAGCCACAACAACCGAGTCTGATCTCCTCTGCTGGCCTTTTCAGATACGTAGCTCAATGAGATGTTATTTATGGAGTGTCACAGTCTGAAGAGGAAGTATGCAGGGCATCTCTTTGAATTCTTCAGGATTTTTATAAAAGCATACCCTTTCCCAAAATTACACTTCCTGACAGAGTTGGAAAAATCTGTATTTGATAAAATTTTATCTTCAACACTTAGACAAAACAGTTATGTCATACAAAGTCATGATTTCTTATGGACAATTTTGAACAATCCGATCCAATCCAAGCACGACACTATAAATCTGTGCCTGGAAATTCACATAAGATTTAGGAAAATCCAGAAATGCAGTATTTATTTATGAACAACCTCATGTCCTCTCGCATGCACACAACTCAGTGGCGACAGCTCCCCCTTGCCAGTGCTTCTGCCATCAGCCCCCTCTGGCAGTGCCCCAGCTCCTGCTGCCAGCGTGCAGCTGTCACAACAGCAGGGACAACATGCCACAGGGCCCATGCATGTTCACCCTGCTCCGATGTCCACCTCCCACTAGCCCCTTGCTTAAGGCCTTCTTCACAGGCAGATCCATTCTGTACGGGTGTGCTGTGTGGATTTGTGCCATGGCCTCTCTTAAAGCCAACCTGCCTACAGGCTCCCCAGAAACCCACCTGGGTACCTTCAGATCACATTTTAATCAGGAATCAAGCAAATCAATTCCTTCTGTCAGGCTGCTCGTACAACAGCTGTGAGCATACACTTCAGGTACAAAGGATCATGGCAAGTCAACAAATAGTCTACAGATAAAGGTATACAGGCTACAGTTAAAAATAAACTCTGTTAGCATCTAGACAAAAGATGGCTCCATCCCATTGTGCCCTAAGATTTCCAGTGCATCCGGAAATTAGGTACAGGCAACCCACAGTGCTTTAGAATATAAGGGTGAAACTAATGTTTTTGTTCAAGTTATGGATTAGCACCGAGGCTAGAGGGTTTAGGTCTCTTTATTGAAAGCTGCGCCACAGCAAGAGTTTTTGTAGAGGACTTGAAAACAGACCACAAGTGGGGTGGAAGCATTCTGGAAGTACAGTCATTACGAGAAACGAAAATCCCACCACTGGAGCAAGACTGCAACATTATTTTACTCTTTTATACCTCCATTTGCTAGCTACAATGCTAACACTTGAATTGCATTAAAAAAACCTTAAGATTTATCAAACCTTAACTTTTGAGCTGGCATTCAGAGTGCACTGACTTTAAGTGCAGGTGAAAAAAGGCCCCCTGAAACTGGGCTTTGTTCTCTCCTTTAGTTATCTGGCAACTCTACATCAGATTTGAGGAGTGACCCTGGTAAGGCAGTGAGGCCTCAAAGCTACACTGGCCTGTTGGGAAGCTGGAGACACAGGATGAGCAGAGGAAAGGTGAGCAGGGCTTAGTCATGGGCTTCTTGACACAGCATGACCATAAGGAGCACTCTGGCACACAGAGCACCTCTCACGGTAAGGTTCTGCAGAGGTGAAGGAAGTTCTGCATGAGAAACGAGGAAACAATTTTCCAAAGCCTCCATCTTATGAAAATATAGACATTGTGAGACCAAGTGGAAATGCTCTAAACACGCAAAACAATCACAGTTCTGTATTCTTGTAAATTTAAAGGAGATTCAAAATCGTAAAATATTGCTGTTTGTAACCTGTTAATCACTGCTATGCATAGAAACAGTTTTCTTGACCATTCAGCAGTTGGCAGAGGTCTCTACATCAATACATCTGACAATTTTTAAGTCTGAGAAAAGCAATTTCTAAGGCTGAGAAAACCATTTGATGAAGGTTAGTTTTCCACTCATTATCTTATGTTCAATTATACTGTTGTCACCTCATAATTAGTTTAAAACTCATTACCTTGTTTGTGTTATTCCATTCCCCAGTGCTGGGCTTGCTGCAGAAATTGGCTGAGAAAATGACTGCTGCTTTGTGCAATGGGACTGACAACATATCAAATTTTTATGTTGTTTAACAACAACTGGGCATCGTTTGAGCATAATTCACGGAGGTGTGAAAACAGAATTGTTAATATACTCATTTAAAGCTTCTCAGCTCAAGGAAATTAATCTGCAAGTAATTTTTCATAACACGTATCAACAGACTTCTATTGATTTTTTTTATTAAACTTCTACAACGATGCTTAAAGTCTGTGTCTTCCTTAGTCTCATTTTTCTATAGCTTCTGTTTCAAAGGTTTCTGTGATAACATATACTAGTGTGCTTGTTTGCAGGAAAGAGAAATGAAAGCCGTATATTCAAATAAACCATACATAATCTCCTTTCTTTTAACAGTTTTGGGGAAACCACCTTTTCCCCTCCATTCTCATACACCACCCCTGCTTAAAATTAAAAATAAGGAGGTTACAGAAGAAGCAGTAGGTTTTGCCCATGCAAGAAGGACAAATGGGTATCTTCCTGAAATACTTATTGTTAGTCTTTAAGTGAGAGGTAGTAAGATGGTAAGAGATACCTCAGCAGCAATAAGGGGAATCTCCAAACTAATAGTGAGCGGAAAGCTAAAAGCCCAGACTAGTACTATCTGTTGTGAAGATGCTCAGCCCTGCAAGAAGTACTCAGTACACATAAGAACAATGTAGTACAAAGGTGTGGATGCTGGCGTTACACTTGTCACTACAGAAGTATGCAACTGTGTCTACTTTCAAGGTTTAATTTAAAAGCCTGAGTCAGCTGTTAGAGGCAACACTCACACATTCTCTTCACACAGAACAGTATTGTTACCAGAGTCTTCCAAGAACAGAGAACAGGAACAGACCTCATCAACAACTGGTTTTATCAAAACTTAGCCCTGTGAAAGCATTCTGGTGTTTATGGAAGCATAATCAACCCATACTTGGGCGAAGATTCTCAACAACAGGCCCTTCCTAGTAATATAACCAGAGATTCAATAGAAACTTGACAGGTAACATCCCAAAGAATGAGGTTCATGTTCAAGAAACACTGTAAAATGTCACAATCAAAAGTCTGATGTTCACTCAGACATTTTAAATCTCAACCTATTTACAACTATAAAGAGATGTATTAGGCAGGTATCATATCTAAATTCCAGCATCAGTGATTTTACCAATCTGCTTTCCACAGTATTTTTCATCAAGAACATTAACAGTTCACTGTTTTCAGAAATGGATTTCTGACACAAAGAGAATATGGACTATACCACCCTTCACAAAATATGCAATTTGCAGCTCCCTCTGCACAGAACATTATTATGATCTGGTCATGACTGTAACTTTTAACAGACTGGAAAATAAAAAAAATTAAAAAAAAAAAAAAAAAAAATTAAAAAAAAAAAAAGAGAGAGAGACAATGGGAAGCAGGTTCTTTCAGCATCTGATCGGTGCATAACCTGAAAGAAAGTTCAGGTGACACTCAAGTTCTCAGTATTCCCTTAAAGCTAGGAGACTAGACCAGCTCATTCAAATAAAAGGAATGCAGTATTATTTGGGAGGAGACTTAGTACTGCTTCAGACTCAAAATTGAAGGAGAGGCAAGCAACTCTGCTTTGCAGAAAGAGCCTAGCCATCAGTGCGATACAGGTGCACAAAGACAAAGAATTATATAAAGTTTTGTAATCTCTGGAAAGTATAGAAAAAATTTGCCAAGACATGCCACAGAAGATTTGACTTAAGTGTACTTGTTGAAAATGCAAGCTGTCCCTAACTGAGCAATGAAATCTCATCCACATGTCAGAAAGCTGGAGAGCAGATAAAATAAAATCTACTACTAGAATAGCAAAACTTCTTGGACTTTTGTAACACTTAATGGCAATAAAAGCATTAATGGGGTGGAAAACTATACACATACTACTTGTACATACAGAGAGATACAGAAGGACCTGTACGAGCTTTCAGCACTTCTCTCTCAAAGTGTGGGAATGCCCACACTTTGCACTTGTTTGTGTATCTAAAAGCATAACCATTTGGTTCACAGTTCATCTGTACTAGTAAAGGTGATGGAAATTACACTGCCTTTGGGAAAAAAATACTGCAACACCAGCACGAGCTGTTACAGGGGAATTTGGAGGCTACTACTCAACCACCGACCTAGTCTGCTAGCTGAAGTAAGACTCGGACAGTCCAAATTGCAAGAGCCTTCAGGAGGTCTCTAATCAAACCTCCTGCTGAGACCAGGTCACCTGTGAGGGCACGTTGCTAGAAATCAGTTGCGTAACCTGGTCTGACTTCAGAAATTGGGTGCCAGAGGGCATTTGGACATAGAATGGGTGACAAAGAAAATATACCCCCAAATTACCCTGAAGACTAAGAAACACGGGCTTGTCCATTAAGAAACACTGTCCTTGTCGAGGTGAATGATGATTTTTATTGCCAGAAGATTCAAGTGCCCCAAAACAGGCAAGCTGGAAATTTCCAAAGCAGGTAATGGAAAGTAATTGGACACACAAAATCTTTTTTTTTTATTAAAAATGTGAAGGACAAGGCAATAATATTTATATATATAAATACATATTTATAATGTTGCTTAAAATACCTATCTACCCCCTTGCAAGAATCTCACATGCTTTCAGAAAAAAAAATGATTTTTTATAAACATTTTCTTTTAAATAAGCATTTTGTTGTTCTTTGACAAACTTTCTGAACAAAGGATAATCACATTTTAGGTATTGTAAAATAAACAAACTTAATTATCAGAGAAGACAGATCTTATTAAGAACATTATTACTTGTGTGTTACTTCACAGCATCTATAGACCTGGAATTCAAAACCAAATTAATTTGCATTTGACAACCTAAAGGACTACTCATCTATTATGTAGCTATGATTTAAAAACCTTATTTTTTTTCCTGAGCCTAGCTATAAAGCCCTCTCCTGTGCCAACTTTCAAGGTCCTTGAAGGCTTCAATTTATATCCACTAAGCAAGCATCTGTAGCGACTGAAGAGTTGATGGATGCTTGTTATCATTTTACTGGAGACTGCCGACCTTGCAGCAGAACCAACAGGACATAGCACAGCCCCCAACCTCCAACACTCCACAGCAGCATGTCTTCAGGTAAAACTGTTTTTACAGAGGTTTACGCCAATGAGCAGATTAAAACGGATGAGATGGCTCATTCTTTTCTGGGGGTGATAATTTGTCAGTAAGTAAAAAAGGAGACAGGTGTGTTGAAAATAACCACATTAAGAGTCATCAGAAACACAGCTGAACCTTAAGAAAAGCTGCATTATTTTGAAGATATGTGTGGACTACTCTACGAGTTAGAAGTATTTCTGGTTTTTCTTTTATTTTTTTCTTTTCTTTTCCATCCTGAGGAAGCAATTAAAATCAAGCAGCTGGGCAATATCCCCACTGCAGACAAATCTGGAGTTACTCAAGCAGCAGTTTTTCTGAATTGTCTATAATGTCACACAAATGCCACCATTCATTCCACAAGAAATAACAATACACTTAAATGGATAGCAGCACTGGTTTGGTTGTTTTTTTTTTTCCAGCAGACAGACAGAAATGAACCTTTTTAATATGATAAAGTAGTTAGATAGATAAGACAATTAAGAAATGCAGAAGTTGTAGTACTGTTCAACATAAACGTAATGAAGATATCAAAATGTGAGCTGACTCCTGCTGGTAAGGTAAGGCACTCTCTTAACTACTTTTCAAATCATCTGGTTTAAACTTAGTTCTGCTACATCGGGCACACAGCAATCAGTGAATGATACGCTGTTTCAGAGAGAAGGAAGAAGAGAGAAGGAAGAAGAGCTCTCCACATGCCAAAAGGAATAAAAACATTGTAGCAAGATCACCTCCAAGTTTTAACTTAAATGTGTGTTGTAAATGCACCATTACCCGATTTTCTTTGTCCAAAACAGAGTTTCTCACAACATTTAGCAAACAGGCACACTACACGCTTTGACGTAGCAAGTAATACAAGTTACAGGTAAAATCATGGATCTTCTGAAGCTGTGATATTTACACAGTTAAACTTGCACTTGGATTTCATTTCCAAGCCTTTATAAAAATGGGTATGTGAGAATTGAGCCCACCTGATAGATCACCAAAACTTTTAACCTTCAGGAACTGCACCAGTCCCTGTTATCAGCCATAAAAAAATGCAGAAGTATCCCAGATGATCCAAAATATCACAATTATCATCAAAGCATTTAGAACCTCAAGGTGTAGAGTCCCAAACAGATGCCTTCACATTCTAAACGAGTGACTTAAATAGAAGTCATTTCATTAGGATACAAACAGCTTTGAACATTAGCCCTTGAGTCCAAAATTATGGCACTTAAAACTGGCATCAGTTCTGGCTGATGACAAAGCAGTTCTACAGATTTACCATTCCTAACTCTTCCTTCCTGGCACTTCCCTTGGGCCAGCATCACGAGTTGGCTGCAAGATTCTGTCACAATTCACCTCTGAATTTTGCAGCTGTTGAGCTTCCAGAGCTCCCATAGACTTCAACTCTCTGACTGGATGTTGAAAGCTTTAAAAGAAATCTCAGTATCCAGAGTCTCTATTTGCACCAGAACGATTCTCCCTTTTCATACAGCTTGGACAAGGATAAAACCATTGATGTTTGGATAAGGGTAAATTCACTCAGCTAACAGCTGTGCTGTTGGAGATGCTGTCAAACACTGACAAAACACATGGGCTTGCTTGAGGTAAACTTGAAAGAGAATCATTCAGCTAGTTTTGGTAGTTAAACTACCAGTTAGACACTGACATTTAAACTGGTGAAACTAAACTGGTTTGCTGCCAACACTGTTGATCTTAGCATATACACAGTATTCAAATACCTTTCACTACTGTGGAGGTGGTAGCCTTCTGTTAGAGGAAGCTGATGTCTTTCATTAGTCAACTAAGTTGCTGTGGGGATTCTGAACTTTGTTTTGCCTGTTTCACCTTTTCATTCATATGCTCACTTCAACTCCTGCCTTCTGTGCCCTCCTCATCATCCACTGTACACTTCCCCTTCTTCCTTTCACAGCAGGAGACAGCAACAGCAGGGATTGATCCCCAGTTCTGTTTACACTGGCCTAACACACCTGTGCTGTATCAGACAAAATGAAGCTCTGGTAACGCTGCAATATGTGATGTAACACTGCTCTCTGACAAACAAGATGTTGGTGCTTGGTTTCCAATGCCACTGCATAAAAGCCTTCTTCCTTTCCTAGGGTTGCCATAACAACAAGCAGAGCACTGTCATTTTGCTAAGTAATGACAATGACAAATATGTAAGAAATGCAAAGGTCTGGGAAACTGGGAGCAAGATTAGAGCTTCTCTTCCTGCCTTCACAAAACATTTTACCATGGATTCATCTTGTAAATCCTAAGCTGTTCCTATGGGAACGTGAGAAATAGCTAGTATTAGTGCTCTGTGTTGCCTCATTTTCAGAGAGCCAGTGTTGTTCTTGTGGATGCTCTGTCAAGACATTCTGCAGTTTTAATTATCCAGGGTACAGGATATGATCTTGAGCTCAAAAATGACAGCAAAAATCTGGAATTAATCCTAATTTTACAGTGTAATAAAGTGATAATGCTGCCATACCTTTTTCTACTTAGTAGGCAAGAAGTGACTGCAGCAAACAGAACATTTTATTGAATGAATAAAATCACAGGCAGGTAACTTAAGAAGTGAGGAAGCTATTATCTGAATAATTCCTCTGTTAACCATGAGAATGGAAAGCATTTTCTTCTTAATTGAATGAAGAATAACACCAAGGGCACCAACGAGAAAGAGTTAGAATGACATTCTTTTCACTTCACTATGAAAGTTGTTTTTCTCAGGTGATTTTCATTTGTGATCACTCAGCCTCTGATTTAATGGAAGGATTAATGTTATTTAATTTTTCTAGGTTGGAAGCAAGTCTGTCTTTTAGTGTGCATAGCCAGAACATGATTTTCCTTTTTTGCATTTTCAAAATGTAAATATTCTCTTTTCTTGCCTGCTACTTAGAACAGGTACATTTTCTTTCTATTTGTTACATCTCCTAATCAAAATAAAATTACTGAAACTACAAAAGTTTTACTCTATATGGCTTTTCTTCGAAAACTATCCACATGCACAGTGCCTGTTCTATGACTCCAGTCTCCAGACACAATGATCATGCTTCTGTTCCCACCTAGACACCATCAGCCACACATTTCCTTGACGTAAGTACAAAACTCCTCTCCAGTCACCCTGTACTCCTGCCTCATTTCAGTCTTGGTAACATTTTTGCAGCGTTCCTGGAATCTGTCAGCCCAAGAAAAAATAGACTTGTATCCATGTGGAGATAATCACCTCTCCTGCAGGATCTTTTGTTGCCTTATTTTCACTGCTTTTATCAGCTCCCCTGAGAACTGTATGTCTGTATGTACCAATCTCAACAATTTAAAACTTTGAGGGAACTTTCTACATCTGCCTTGGGGCTTTTATGACAATACAGAGGAGAAACAATAACAAATTGGAACTTCATCTAACAATGTAATTCATGAACTGTGAAGAAATTGCGTTTGTCAACAATCATTAATACTGATTTACCGTGACAACTACACAGCATCTACACTTCTCTTTTCTGAAAGTTAGGATGATAAATGATGTGTGGTGGGTTAACCCTGGCTGGATGTCAGGTGCCCCCCAAAGCTACTCTATCACTCCACTCCTCCAATGAACAGGGAGAGAAAATGTAACAAAACGCTCTCCCCTTGAGGTAAGAGCAGGGAGAGATCACTCACCAGCTGCTGTCATGGCAAAACAGACTTGACTTGGGGAAACATTACTTGACTTTATTACCAATCAAATCAGAGAAGGGTAATGAGAAATAAATCCAAACCTTAAAAACACCTACTCCCACCCCTCCCTTCTTTCCAGTCTCAACTTCACTTGCAATTTTCTCACCTCCTCCCTGAAGCAGCACAGAGGGATGAAAATGGGGGCTGTGGTCAGTTCATCACATGTTGTCCCTGCCACTCCTTCCTCATCAGGGGAGGACTTCCCACACTCTTCCCCTACTTCAGCATGGGATCCCTCCCACCCTGTCAGACATGGGGGAAGCTTCTGGCAGCTTCTCAGAAAAGCCACCCCTGCAGCCCTCCCAGTACCAAAACCTGGCCATGCAAACCCAATAGATGAGGTTAAAAAAAAACAACCTAAAAATCATAGCTAGTTCCTTAGACAAGCATTTTGTATGACACACCCTTTGCTTTAAAACACAACACTCCTTGGATTGCAATGGGGCTGGTGAGCTAAACCAGGACATACTTGAATATTAAGAGGGCAAAACCTATTGCTATAAAATGTAATGAGAGCCCAACACCCACCTGTGTCTTAAACGACCTAAAACAGCACTAAAAAAACCTGACCCAAGTGCCTAATAGTTTCAAACAAGGTTTATGAAAGGAATGTAGCTCTAGTAATTGACCTGTCCATATGAAATAATTATTTTCATTTATTAAAAAACCCCTGAAGCTGAAGTTGTGTTACAAGAATGCAGTCAAGTGACAAGACAGAAAGATGGGACAAAGAAAATAAGTAGGCATTGGTGAGGTAGACAGTCTACCCCAATGTGTTTGATCAGGAGTGTTCCTATATGCCACAAACACTGTTCCTTCTCCAGATGACTAGGTTTCCACTACAGAACTTAAGGCACTCAAATAAATTAGTCACATTAGATGGTGAAAGATAAGCTGTCCCAAGTTCCCCAGAGAGAACTGTGACACATTCTGGAGGTGACATCTAGCATATAACATCAAGTCTTTTATCATTATTTTAGTAATCACGTAATATATCCAGCAGACAAGGTCTGAGATTTATATAGCCTTGAAACCTCCCGAGTCTCAAAATCCATGTAATTTCATAGTGATCTTGCCATAATAGAAAACCAAAAGTTTCTTACACCCTGACAAGACAGGTAGACATAACTCACACAGGATACACCTGCAAAGAATAAGCATAGTGACAGTTTAAAAAATTTTTCTTCTTACCTGTTGCTGCTTCAGAACTGATGCAATCTTTTACTGCACAAGCTGGACTTAGGGGCAAAACATCATCATCAAAACTGATCAGATCTCCTTCCACATCTAGTTTATTTTGCAAAGCAGGTGCTGACAAGTTGGCTGCAGGAGACAATTCCCCCAGAGACTTTAAAACTTTTTCTTGGGCAGATACAGAAGGCCGTGGAGGAGCAGCAACCGGTTTTAGTGTGGCCAAAGAAAGGGCAGGATTTTCTGGGTAACATGACTTTTTAGGAACAAGAGGCCTTGGAGCAGGAACAGGAAATCTCTTCTGTCCATCGCTGTTTTCTGCAAATGATCCACTCCTCGCCTCAAGAAAATCACTACTGCTACTTTTAACAAGGCCGGGTTTTGGCTTCTTTGGCAGTTCAGGTTTGGTTACAACGTTGTTCCCAACTAATTCAGGCTGAGGCTGCAATTCCTTGGAAGGTGTTGATTTGCTTTCAGTCCACGCATCCCAGTCTTCCGAAATTCTGCCTACCCCTGGCTTTGGAGCAACTACTGGCTTCTTTGTAGTAACAGATCTTGGGACGAATGAACGAGGGGCAATTTCTGGCTTTTTTGATAACCCTGAGGTATCATTAGTTCCTTGGGATTCAAAAGCTTTGATCCTTGAAACAATACTATTTTGGCTCCTTTCTGTACTCATGCTGTCCATCACCAAGTGATTGTCTAGTAAGCTGTCATCTAGAAGAGATGACTGCTGAATTGGAAGTTGCTGCTGTTTTGCAGTAGACTGGTTCACTTCTTCTCCACTGTCTATCTTACTTTCAGTACTTTTGACCACAGGTCTGAGATTGCTTCTTGATCTTGGCTTTGGCACAGGACATATCACAGCATTGGGATTTTCTTGGCACCTCTGACCTTCAGGATTTTCAAAGACTGTTAAAGAATTCTCATTTTCTGCAGGAGACTTACTCAGAAGAGATGCAGGAGGCCTAGGAGGTTTAAGAGGACCCTGCCCTGATAACAGAAAAGAAAAGGTTTTACTTATCTATTCCAGAACATTTGTGTTATTTTTTGACAGCCATCAGGATGGTAAACATGATGGCTTTCATTGAGAACTCTCCTGGTAGTTGTAAAAATACAGTTCTGTTCCTAAAAAGATGAATGGAAAAATATACAAGCTTTAGGAATAAGCTGAAAATTGCTGAAATGCATGGTATCTACAAGTTGAATTCAAAACTTTCTGTTAACTTGCAGCATTGAGGGGCATGCAAACAAAATCCAGACCAAAGAAGAGTACAGTAGCATCCCCAGCTTGGTTTGTACACTTTTCAATCTGAATGGATGAAGTGCTGCTATTTTCGTAAGATATCTGAGCTCCTCTGGCCCCAAAGTTCTGATTATCATTATGGCTGAATTGAACAAAATGTCCAAGATTTAATTATAGTCTGAATGCAATGGTAGCTTTTCAGAAGAAAGGATTTTTACAGAAATTTACAGTAGTAATAATTCACAGAAATTTAACTGTTATTCATATTAAATGCTGCACAGACCAAGAATAAAGTACATCTTCAGGAGACAGAGTAAGGTTTTCATCAAAAAGAAATCCAAAACAGCCTCACCTCGACAGCCTGCAGATTCCCAGTGTGTAGGCACACTAGTTTTTACATTACTTCCTGGCAAATGGGTGATCAGTTCCTCTGGGAAGTCAGTTTGTGTTGCGCAAGTAGTGGTATGTCTAGGAGCAGCAGCATTATTGTTATTTGTTGTATTGACTTGGACTTGATTGATTTCTTTTATCACCTGCTCGTACGATGGCGGAAGCTACAAAATAGAGAGATAAATATTCAGGTACATCCAGATATGATACTTTAAAAAAAATAAGTGGAATATAAATTAAAAAATACTAAATTAACATATACAGAGGAAGAGAACACTGTCATAGTCTTCTATTCAATGTGATGAAAGTCTGAGCAAGCAAAAACTGTTCCTCTCTAACCTAACGAGGTTTTTACCTTTGTAAATCAAACATGCCTCATGTAAATTCACGCTCACCTCAGCTGGAAGATGCTCATTTCTCCTCCACTGAGCATGAGACGAAGCAGAAGGGAATCCTAATCCTTGAGGAGTGACAGGGCTTGCACCTGGAAACCAGGAGGATGGCCGGAGGGGTTCAGCAGCAACTATTGTAATTTCAGGACGCCTGGAAATGAAGGCAAAGGGGAATAATTACTAAAACATCTAAAAATAGTTCTTTTAAGTATAACAGGTCAAGATTTTCCTGGAATGGGAAATCAAAATAACTCGGGTCTTTCTGATTTAACCAAAGGTGTCTTTCCATGATTACAAAGGAACTTACCTGACCTTTCTAACAAACACTTAGGCTTCCATTCAAAGCACCTAATTAAATGCCTCAGCCAAAAAATAAGTTTATTGGCTTCAGTGAAATAATTTACATGCTTAAAGTAGTTAAACACAAGTGTAACTCAATTAGATGGCAGAACTCTTAGTCTTCATGGGATAATGAGAACTAATCACGTGTTTGCCCTTACCCTGCTACAATCTGAAAACAGTAGGGTATTTAAAACTGCTTCTTGGCTGGATACCTAAAAATCTGTGTATCCTCAGTCCTCAAGGGAAACCTTCCAGGGCGCTAAAGTGGAGCAGAACGAGCCTCACAAAGCCTTTGGGACAGGGCCTATTTGCTTCCATCATCCAGTACTACAGGGACTTCTGTGACAGTGAAGGACCCACAGGTAGCACCCCTGGTTTATTACTGTGCCAGCTGTTCCAGAGCATCAGCTGCAGGGCTGGCCCCTGCTCCCAGTCCATGGTCCCTGGAGCACCACTGATCCATCCAAAATCTCACACAACATACACTTTGAAAAGGGATTTTTGTGAGTAGATAAAGCATCTGCTTACAGAAGCTTCTGTCTGCTGACAGAAATAAAGCTGCAGAAGCATAACTTCTAAAACTATTTTAAAAACAATTTAAAAAAAGAGGGGTACAGTTCCTTCACATCTAAAATAATGGCAGACTCAGTTCACCAGCCATCCAGGTTGGTGACCTCCTTTCTCAATACCCTTTGAGAAACTGAAAGGAGGCTTGAAAGTGTGCTTATTTTCATTGTGAAGTGATCCCGTACATAGATGTCAGGAAAATAAAACAGTTCTGTAGAGGTTTGATGGTTGGTTGCATTCCCTTTTTGAGGACACATACAAAAGTTGATGAGAGAATTCCTCAAACTCTTAACCTACGCACCCTGTGCTTAAAAATCAAAGTATTTCTATTTTTTCCAAGTCTACTTTAAACATATGAAGGATAGAAAGAAGGAAAAAAAATAAATTAGAGGAGAAAGACATAAAAAGTAATACTGTGACAAAATCTAACAAGTTTTACAGTAACACCTAATTGCAGTATAAATAACAGCACCATACCTTCTATCCCTCTGTTGATCACTATGGCTAGAAGTCCGAGAAGCTATTTAAAGAAAAGAAACAAAAGTTTTGAAGAGGTTAGAATATATTGTCACGGCAATATGAGGACAATAGCAGAGCCCTTACCAGTCCACTATCAATGAAATGGAGAACATAGAACATCTGATCCTAAATCCCAGATTTTAAGATGGGCCAAGTTTAAAAAAAATTATTTGTATTAAATATGAGAAGTTTTAAAAATATTCAGGCTGCAGTTTCATAATCATTTCAAGTCTATGTCCAAGTTACCACCAAGAGAGACAGTCCTGTCCCCTGTCTTCTTTGTCCCCACACCTTCCTATATTCTGCATTGTGGGGACCCTAGAGTTGAAATTTCTTTTCCTTTCATTAAAACAATACATGAATTAAACAAAAAGAAGTGTTAAACGTATCTGGCTTTTCTTTTTGATGGATAATTTCTGAGATGTTCTCTTTAATCTTACTTAATGTCTCTTTCTGTTTGTTTTATAGGAGGGGAAGGTACTAAGGCACAGAACCTAAAAAGATATTTCACCCTCCTTCATGTAAAAAGAAAACATTAAATGTTCTCAGCTAAGTATTTACTAAAATTTAAATCAATGGATTAAGAGTCAGAAACCTTTTTTTTCCAAGCCATGTGTTTTAAGTTAGATAAAATAAGCAAATCCTGACCTCTTCATTTTTCTGATTTTGTCATATTTACATTCAAATAATTTTTTTCAATGGCCACATTGTGTTTTCATTTGGATTTCTTTAGAGAGAAAAACAAATTATCCAAGGGAAAAATTTTTTGCATAGCAAGTGCAATTTAAGGACGTGGTAGCATCTTATTGTGCAACATCACAGCATCATTAGCCGAAATCAGCAAAGCATACTTGATTGAAGAGTCGCAGAGTGTTGTGTCAGACATACCTCTTCGACAGGGCATTTTGGATGTGCACTATTCATGAGTGCTAGAGGAAAAAAAGAAGGGGTTACAGAAGACAAAGAGGAGGCGAAGGAGAACAAACCAAGGCTTCAGAGTGCCAGAAGCCATGATCAAATGGGTTAGTCATGCAAGGATAGTGCATGTGCCAGTGTTGTAAGGAGATAACTGTAATGTCTATCCACAATATAGTGTCTTAAAAAATGAAAATAAAAGTACATTTTATTTCTAGTCCCATGCTGATTTTAACAGTGGCTGTTCAGAAGTTTTCCTTGCAATAAATTAACCATGAAGAATATAACTGAACATGGAAATACCCACTGTGTGGCTCAACAAGGAACCACTGTGAGAATGAGGAGAGGGAAATCAAATCTCTTTGAATGCTTTTTCTAGTCTAAAATTCAGGTTTATTTGGGTCTGCCTTTTCTCCCTTCCAAAAATAATGAGTTACACTGAGGACTTGATATAGGTGCAAAGAAGTTGGGATACCATAATTTTATACTCTCACCTGCCAAAGAAGTATGGGTGGGCAGGCTGATCCCAGTAAAAGGCACACCTCAAAGTTTTGGGCATGATTTCACATCTAAACCAGTTCTGTAAAAATTGTTTGACTAAGTAAATAAACACCTCGCCTTCACTTTCTTCTTCAGAGATCTCAACACAGCACTGATGTATCACCCATGTTAGAGGAAAAAAACCCTGAGTCAAAGCAATCAAATCCAAGACTACTTTTGTAAAGACGATGGAAGAAAGTGTTCTTTTGGTAAATGTATTCAATACAACTGCCTGGGTTATAGCTGAATTCCAACGATAAAGGCAGGAGAAATAAAAGCTAATTAATGAGGAATGTAAAACTGAATTGATAAACCTGTCACCTTACTTCACTATTTCTTTATTTCTAGATAAATTCTACAAGCTATTTCCTCCTGTGAGACTCTAAATGTGCTTCTATTTATCAAAGTTATTAAAACAAACGGGGAAAACCTAAAAAAAAGCCTGAAAGACCTTTTTCCTTTCTTAATTTAGGCAAAAAAAAATCCAGTGAGGTATCTATGTAATCCATCAAGCTCCAAAATTCAAGTAAACAAATAAACTCTCTTGAAAACAACACATTTAAAATATTTATATAAAGATAAATTTACTTCTTGACACATATATATAAACATGTCTCTTTAAAAGGACTGATTCCAAGCCATCATATATATTTAAAATAAACATTTATTTCTTAATGACACTGACAAAGGTCTTCCCTTCTTCTGTCAACATCTCCTCTACTTTTCCTATCACACTTCTTTACAACCACACTTTTAGAACATGTTTTGTTTTGGAAGCTCTTAAGAGGATTTAAATCCACAGTAGAAACACAGGTGAAAGCTACTGCATCTTCTGCTCTCGGGTATTCCACAAATGCTAGGGAAAAGAGAATATAAACTTTCTAAATAATCCTTGTCCCCAGACTTGCACAGCTTTTGTTCCTTCACCATTTCAAAGAAATGAATTTAAATTAAAAAGTGCATGAAAAAAGACATGAATTGTTAAAATATAGTACACACCGACTTACAAAAACACAAGAAAAAAACCTGCAGCCATTTTTCTGGCCTTGTGGTCTTTGGATCCTTTAAGTCCATTCTTCATTTCCTTTGTGGATTGCCTTGAAAAACCATACTATTAATTTTTCCCTCAGATTTCAAATTATGACAGTTTTAAGATTTAAAAAACCTCTCTTCCATCAGGGGAGTCAGTGGAAATGTGTTTCAGTGCTAGTTTATACACTGACAACTGAAAACAGTTGGTTTCTCAACTTCAACAACAAGAAATGCTCAGGGTGAGAATCGCTAACATTTCCAGAAGCTTATGTGTAGGGGTATTAAAGTAAAACAAGCAAAGTAGCTTCAGAAGGGGTAGGAGAGGAAACTCAGTGCATAAAAACCTCACTTTTTCATCTTACAACTTTATTGGTCTTGGGGGGGTGTGGGGGGGTAAAAATCAAATCCACTCATACCATTATCACTATTTATTTCTGTCAGTGTCTATGAGGCACTTTATTAGCTAGTGTCAATGAGGCATCTAAATGTGTTTAACCTAGTATAGCATAAAGGATTAATGGTAATATGGTAAATAGAGGGCAGATCAGTGACTTACAGATTCCTCTTTTGTACATATTTCTCAGAAGAACAATTTAGTGGGCTTTTTCCAATTATTTTTAAATGTGCGGAGGCACAGGGTACTCTATTTGTGCTGCATGCTTATGTCTCAAATTTTTTCCTCTACTGTTCCTTCCCTGGATCCTATTTTTCAAGTGTACTTAATATGTCATTTGTATTTGAAATACATACAGATTATGGTGCAGGGGGCATTTTAAGCTATGGGATCAAAATGCCTGTGTAAGTACAACCACCATTATACCACAAACCCATAAACTTCAATGCTACAGACAAGCTGGTGGCCACAGAAGTCTGACATGCAGACTTGAGCCTTTGGAAGAGAGCTGGGCTAGAAATTACGATCTTTCAGGCAACCTTTTAAGGCAATACAAAGACAACTGAAGTTAATTCAAGGATCTGCTCAGAGATAAGGTTCTGTTGTGAGCACTGACTGCCTCTACAATGTACACACTGCATAACAATATTTGCATGCTTCCATTAGCAAATCTGTATGAAATACCGAACAGTTTTGTCGTTGCAGAGTGTTTTAAAAGCAAGTTTAATTTTGCATTAAAAATTGGAAAGATAGCATCAAATAGGCTAAGCCTTTCTACAACAAGGACATGTGCTAATATTTAAAAACATACCTCCTTTCAGTGATTTTTAAAACCAGGCTAGACATTTCTACCAAACCTATGAAATATGGAGACTGTTAGACTGAGAGGTTCTTTATTTCACTATATAGATGCCTAGGAATAAAGATTATTCTTTATAGTTCTCAAGGAAAGCCTCAAGAGTGGGAAAACACTCCCTCCCTTACCTACAAAGTGATGCAGTTTGAAGAACTGACAGAAACGTCCCATGAAAGAGGCCACGCTTGCGGTCTTTGCAATATCAAAGGTGTTACATGACTGCAGAGGTCCTTCTTCAGGGAACGCTAAAACAATCAGATAATCCTCAAGCCAACACCAGAAGAAAGAGCCTTGATTTCACCCAGCATCTGATTAGACTATTTCTGCAGATGTGGAGGTTCAAACTAACTGGAATTTTTCATGCATCTCTGAAGTAAGAGAGTTTTCTCCCAAACTGTTTCTTGGCACAAGGGGGAGGTCTTGCTCCTTTTCTGATTCTGTTTCCAGGCACCTCAGGGAAATATTACGTTGTCTGACATTACAGCTGGGCTGATTTAAGGCCTGAATGTAGCTAAAAAGATGGTGGTGTCCAATTCCCCTTCCAATCATGGATTTTTGATTCCCCTTGAATGAACGTTAGATTCATGTGACCCCACAGCAAGTTCAGAGTGATAAAAAAATAACCACTGTCTGTAGTTTTTGTCTCCCGTTATCTCCCTGAACCTGATCACCTTAGGCTCAGACCACCAGCAGCACAGGGGAAGGAATATGCCACCCCCAACAGCAGTCTTTCCTGCCTCTGTTTCCTGGCTCCAATGCTTCTTTGTGCAACTTCAGGGAGGGAACTGATTAAAAAAATAACCTAGAGGGATAACAGGGATTCCTCTTCCCACCCCCAAGGTAGTCCCCTACACCCTTTTCACAGCTGATCTAATTGTCAGGCACCATAGAGGCTGGCATTGCTGCTGAATAAAATCTTCATAACTACACCCTTAGAGCAAGCCTGTAGTTTTACCCAAATCTGACAATCATGATTTATGAAGGCACTTCACTCCTTCCTACACCTTTCCTTGGTCTGTATGTTCCTGCCTCTGCACCAGTCCCTGCATTATGCCAGCCCAAATGTTTGTGCAGATGGGGAAGAGAATGAGGTCACGGAATTGATCTGGTTGGGAGAAAGTGGGAGCCAAAAGAACCTAGGAAGCCCCCAAGCAAAACAAACAAAACGAAAAACAAACAAAACACACAGCCAAAAATGGCTGCAAAACTGCCAAATGGAAAGCCACAGCCTCAGAGTGCATACAAGCTGTTATGCATCCTTCATTCAGCCATGTATTTGCTTAGGACAGAATGAGAATAGAACAAGCCCTCAGGTTCTTCCAGCATTTTAGGATAAGAGATTTGCTTCTGTAGCCCTGCTCCCAAACAACACCCTGGTCCAGAAGAGTGGACAAGCGAGTGAAAACATTGTTCCCCTCTGTGTCGCCGCTGCAGCATTTGGCTTGCCTCTTTCTACTTTCTTTGGCATTCTTGTGCATATTGCTGTGCTGGCATCAGTGGAAATAGTTTCACTGATTTCAGTGGGAGCTGGATTAAATGGTCCAGGCCTGAGACCATCATTAAAGGTCCTGGGGTAAGTTTTAAAGAGTTGAGATCAAAAGATTACTCTTGAACAGATCTCATGTTCACATGCTTGCTTCCTTCAAGTTACATTGGGCTCACTTTTCTGAACCCTATGGAGCAGTCAAACAACTGATCATGACACCATCTTTCTATCTGGAGTTGTGGTCAGGGTAACAAAGGAAAATAAACCTGTACATACTTATCATGTTTCTTGAAAATTTGAGAATAAGAGCCCAGAGAACTGGGATTAAGAAAGACAGGTTTCTAACTCTGTTAGGCAAATACATTTGTCCAGAGAATACCATACTTTTTCCAGATTAATGGCAAGGGGAGTTAGGAATATTCAGCATCCATTTTAATATAGGTCCATCCTAATAGCACTGGGTACTGGCATACAAAGAACTATAGTTTCATATACAATGCCTTGCTATGTACATGGATATTATTTTGCTAGCTTATTATCTGAATAATTCACATGGTACTTACATTTCATCATAGTTGTTCATATGTTAATATTAATAAGTAAATAACATGGTCATAGCTTCTTGACTAGATTTTTACGTGATTATGCCTCAAAACAAAGGACCACTTGCTACTACATTTTCAAAAACACAGATATCAAATGTTTAGTGATCTGTTAGATGATTTCTCAGTTTGGCAAGGTACTGGGGCTTAGGCAGTGTGAATCAATTTCTGACTCCACCACAAAAGGCCCTCTGTGATCTGGTGTTCTGTTTTCCAGTTTCCATCTGTGGCAGCAACAGCACAAATAAAGTGCTGCATTTTAACTACAGTATCATGCAGACTTGCTCTGAGTAAAGCTTTCATGATGCCCTTTCACCACCTCCAACCTAATCCACACTAATGAGTCCCTGACTAATAGGTCCAGAGAAACAAATCAGTACTGCATACACTAATTTATTTTTCCCTGTAGCAGAATCCTGAGGGTTGTTTCATTAATATGAAATTAAAGTCATGGACAGAAAGGAAATAAAACTGAAAAAAGGAAGAAAGCAACAGTTTAAAATACTTTGAAAGATGCATCTAAAGAAATTCTCTGCCTGGAAATAAAATGAGCAGGAAAAGGGGACAGGGACTTGAATGCTGAAATCACAAGACGAAGAGTTTGGACTTTCATTCAAGATTTATAAACAATCATTTATTTTCCAAAACAAGCCCAGTACATGAGTCTAATTCTGTCCCCAGTACAGTGAATAAGCAGTTGCTGCAGATTTCTACTAAAATAAAACAATCTTCTGTTTTGTCAAATGAACTAAAAATTGGGCACATCTAACCCAAGCTCTTCAGAGATGGATCACATCTGTGCACAGATGCATTAATGCATAAATAAGAAAGTGTTAGTAAGTGGAAAGAAGGAAGAAAAAGATGGTCTAAAAAGAGAGAAGTAACAGTGCCTCAGCTCACTGCTTAGTTACTTACAACTACTTTGTTTCCACATACCAAGTTAAACAGTTACTAAAAATAAAGATGTAGCCATCTTACAATAGTATAGGTCTCAAAAAGGAAAAGTAAACTTACATCTCTTGATTGCTGCTCTTATGGATGACAAGGGTCCTTGGCTAAGAAAAAAAAATTATTAGAACATGGTTAATGTCTCAAAGAGAAAACAATTAAGTAACATAGTGCAAAAATTCCCCATATATTGTAACAGGTTTGCCAAACCCGGTTTTTTCCCCTATGTTGTTATCTTAAAGAAATTTGTGCAAAACTCCTGGACTATACAACCATACCCAACCCCTTTTAATGAAAACCAGATTACAGCTTGGCTTCAAGACTCTGCAAAGATAGAAAGCCAATTATTAAATCCATTATTTGTCTCAATTCTGTCTTGAAGTTTACATTCTGTCTCATGTGGGCGTGCATATTCTCAGATTATAAGCATTTAATGACTTAACATTCTCATAAATAAATAAAACTTGCACAGTGAAGTAAAAACCTACAACCCTTTTCCTAAATATTTTCAACAATTACTTAACAACTTGTCTTCCCTTCCAGTTGAGATAACATTTTTCAGTAATAACTTGGTGGGTGGGGTTAAGAAGACAACATGACCAAATATTTGTTGATGCACAAGGACAGAAAAATGTTTCCTTTTGCCAACTCATCTGTTTTCTTAGTAAGACTAAGGTTTCTGATGCCTCTCTTCTGAATGTCTATTTAACAGCTACAGCAGTCCCTACTATTTTTGCAGGTAAAAATCAAATCGAATTTGGGATTATCACTTTCAGAAATGTTGCAATTTGAAGAACATGGTATTAATAATCTTCCACTTTGTGCTAAGATACAGAGGAATTAAGACAACACAAGCAAACAAAACAACCAACCAGTTCAGAAAAGAAGGGTTTTTTCTCATTTTCTCTTTTAAACACAAGAGATAAAGAATATTTACTGGTGAGAAGCATCTGGAAGTGCTGAACAGAAGTTTTAAAGGCAGAAAATAAATAAACTGTATCTGGTTCAAATTAATACAGTATCTTAACAACAAAACAAAGGTATACTAATCAAGCCTTTTCCAGAAACCTTCCCGCACCAGACTTCATCAGCAGTAGAACAGCAGGAATGTTAGTACAGGGAGTGCATTAGCATTTTAAGTCTGCTCTCACTCTGCTGGCGTGCACCACACCAGCTCTGTCAGGGCTCAGTTTAGCTCCACGTGCACATGATGTCTGCAATTACCCCAGTGCGATGAAGAGTAGGGGGATTTGGAGGAGAGAAGAAAGAGGCAGTCACACAGGATGTGGATGAAAAACGTCCTCCCTCTACAGTCATTCTGGAAACTAATTAAGACTAGAAATGAATGTTGCTCTGACTGAACTGTTTTCTGAAACAGTCTGGCTAGTCTAGGATAAACAAAGCCTATTTGTCTGGTTTCAGAAACAGTTCAAATGTGGCTTGGCCCCAATCCACACTGCTCGCAAAGCTGCTTTAGAAAACATTTCTATCAGTCATATTTCACTGTGCATTTTTAGCAGAAAAGGGTTCTAATTTTCCTTCAAAGTGTCCCATCATAATGCAGCCTTATCTTTAAGAAACACTTTTAGTTGTGTACATCCTCACAGATGTACCCTGGACTCTTTTCTTAGTTCCTTGTATCCCAAGTCTCTTTCTTCTGGATTTTCTTTTTTGAAGCTTTATTCTTTTGCTTTCATTTCTGTGAGTAACTACAATCTTTAGGGTTTTAATCATATTTATTATCAGACAGGAAGGAGACCGAAGTCTGGTAACATGAATCTGTAATCTTCTGGAGCAGCAATAACTTTCTATACTAAGAATTCAGGATTTACTTTAGTTTTATAGGCAGAAATTAGGAAATCTATGAAGTATGCATATTCAAATATCAGTAAGAACAAAAAGGAACAAGTTCTTTCTTCCACTGGCAAAAGCCCTTTGACCCACTGCAACTTGCCTCAGAATCTGATAAGCACTTTCATATAAAAGCAAGTATTTTTGGCTAGAAATCGTAGGAGTCATCATGTAGACACAAGTTCAAGCCTTCCATATGGCATGAGGACCAAATGGATATATAGAAAACATTTTTTAAAATCAAAATGCAAAGAACAAAGAAGTAAAACCTCTCATGAAACCAACCTAGTGAAGTATGGATGTATCAAGAGCAGCAAGGCAGCTCAAATATGCAATTACCTGTAATTTAGAACCCAAGATAACATGGTTCTATCAGAAAATTTATGAGCTCACTGGCAAAACAAGCTGTTAGAAGACAGCTTTTCTTTTCCACTTTCCATTAACAGGTCACCCATCAACAACCTTTTGGCAAAGCACTACATTTCCTACCCCCAGGAGAGTCTGATTCACATCTAGCTTACAATTATTTAAGCCCTTTAAAAACATGGACATGAAAGGGGACACATTTTTTTTCCCCATGAAGCCCTGTACAGGAACTGCAAACTTCATAACTTTGTTATATACTAAACCCCAGTCATTTAAATAAGATGCTGTTCTTGGGGCAGCTGGTGATTTTACCCTTGGCTTATGCTAAGCCTACCCCTCCCTCCTCCATAGGAAGCAATTTCTGGTCTCTTATGCTGTCTTGCAAGGAGATAAGTGATAAGGTTACTAATAGCCTCCTCTGCTCCACAGTTAATGACATGTTTTCTCTCAAGCCATCCAAATAATTAACATAACCAAATCAAATTTAATTCTCCTATTTGATGAGGTAGGAGCTGCAGCAATTACTGTACTGCATGGTCCTTGCCTCTTTCCCACCTCCTCCCCCTGTTCATAAGGCACAGTAATGAACCAGAAGGCAGAGAAAGTCCTCACAAATGCACATGCCAAGGAAAAATTAAGCCATCCAAAATGCGACTCCCCCCACAGTTACGTGAGAACACCTGAGGGGACAGTGACAATAACTAGCTGTGGGGATGGGAGACAGCAGCTCTTGTGCTGCCCTGCAGTGCACACAAGCAAAGTCCAAACTCATACTGCTGGAAGAAAACAGTGCAGACAGCAGGAAGTTTTAAAGTATTAAAGAATCTTATAAACATTAGCAACAACACCACAGTCATATCTGATATGGAATAAGTAAAGATGCAAACTAGTCATCCATCCCCCCCAGTTTAGCATGCAGGAGTGGACAACCAGAGCAACTCCTCTGACATCTGCACATTCATCCTAGACCTCGAAAACTGTTAATTTAAAGCACAAACTTCGTTTCATTTCCAGCTAACGCAATAGCTTTGATGAACTTTGTTGCCTGTCCCTCAAAACCCACTTCTGTCTGGTCCTCTTTGCACCCAGAAAAACCCACTCCATAAGTTCAGAGGGGATCTGTAAGTTGCTGTGCCTATGCTGAAAGCAGTCGGGTACTTCAAGTCGGCAGCAATATGAAAAGGGTCCCATGGGTCACCATTTCTGAAAGATAAAGAACCTGGAGTGGTGTGTTTGAAGTTGTTAAACACCTACTCACTCTTTCTGGCAGGCTCTACTCTGGGTTTCAAGGACAGGTTTTCTTAATATAAATACTTGAGGAAAATGCTTCAAAAGCATATTCCAGATCTGTGCACTAGGGAAATAAAATTGCCACAAGGTAGACTGGGTAAAGAGCTGTAAACTGTTCAGTGGAGTAAGTGCACTTACTGTGCATAAACCATGGTTTCTCCCTCATTAGGGGCTCTGCTTTGACACTTCCTTGACTGAGCACTGTCTCTCTTCAAACACAATTCAGTGTAGCTACCAGGTTTCTCAAAAGGCTGCTCCTGCACGGTGACTCCTGACCCAACACAGCGACTGTGTGAGCATCACTCGCCTTGATAGTCCCCACAGAGCAGAGGAGAGGAGGTGCTGTTTAAGTGGAAAAAAGTTCAAATCACACACCCATCTCCAAGCGAGCAGGCAGGGAGTTGTGTCTGCCCAGAGCAGGACAGCTACCTAAGCCAAGAGGCCTGGAGGTTCTGGGCTACTTTTTCACCCACCCAGTCCTTTAGCTGGTTCAGGAGCAGCAGAGCCTCCAGCCCAGGGGGGGACACCTCACAGACACGTTCCCACAAGCTGTCTGCTGCTGAGGCAGCTTGGCTGCTGAGTGCAAACAGGCAGAGGACTGATGGATTTTACCTGCCTCTGGAGAGCACAGGCAGGACCGCCTTGTGACTGTCCCCCCTCCTGCCTGTGAGCCTACCCATAGCCACCTAGGGAGGGTCTCCCCTGGCTATCTACAGTCTCCTGCTCTACAGGTTGTGATACTGCTTGGGATACAAAAAACATCCCAAGCTACTAGCCTGTCTCAGCATCTCTTCTTCATCTACTTCCACACTTTCCTATTGGCTTGCATGGGATTCTCAGCAGAAATCGAGCAGCTCTTCACGTTGCCTGCTCCCTTCATCAGAACCAGGACCTTTACTTTATTTATCTAAACTGTCATAACAATGAATATTCTACAGGAAAACTGATTGCACTTCTTTCATACATCACTCTAGACATACATAAATGCCTAGAGGGAAAAAAAGCCAACAAAAATAAGGAAAAAGAATGATCACTTGTTCCAAAAAATTAATATTCTGAAGCATCTAGTCCAAGGTCTCAAAATCTATCCTTTATGTCAAGTTATATGAAGTCTTTCATAAAGTATTAGTCCTTAGGTTCACATACCCACGTAAAAGTTAAATGTATGTCTAATTGTGATGGCTATTGACCCTGCCTTGTACTCACAGAGTAAAAAGAACTAAAATGTTGCTATTTCTAATATCTTGTGACTTCTTGGAATGTGAGCCAAGAATTTTAAAATAGCTCATGCTGAAATTACTGTAAGGCAAAACACTAGTTTAATAAAAAGCATCATATATTCCTCTCAGTTACTTTAGAAACCATGCCATCTTTATAACAGCCAGTGTACTACAGTGCAACATTCTAAAAACTTATTAGAAGACATTATTCCAAGCACAAAATGTTTTAAACGTCACCTAAATTATTTCACTGCAGACTGAATTACAGAAAGATGTTAATAATTTTACAGCTAAATTAGGGGTGGAGCAAAAGATCAGATTTACCACCACCTGCAGGCCAAAGACAGACTTACTAGTTCTACCAAAAAGCTCCTAAAGCTAAAACAGAAGACTCACAACAATCCCATATTCATGATGTGGGTGCAGGAGACAGAATTGTATCAATCCTGTGGATGTGCATTTACACTGAAAATGCACCCAGAGTGGTCAGTCTCTTCAATGCCTCCATTGCTGAGGAACCCCAGTCCCCCAGATGATTGTGTAAATTAGCTGACATGGCACATGAAGTCTAGGTGCACTTTCCCCATCAGTGTCAGAGAAGCAGACACTGTATTCCCGCCTTCCCCATGCTCACCATTTCCACCAGCTCTCTTGTGTTGGTGCTGGCATGGTCACAAGTCTGCTGGATCAGCCATGTGATTCTGCTAACAACAAAGAATCCCATCCCAAATATCCTGATTAATTTTCAGCCAGACAGGCCAACTGCTCCAGCTGGCTGCAGAGCCACACAAGCATCAGGATGGCACCAGAGAAGCAATGGGAGCGGACAGACGGGGAGGCCAGCAGCAGTCCTTGGGGTAAGCAGCTCAGCCTCTACTCACGAAAACAAACCTTAAGTCCATGACTCTGCCACTAATCTGACAGTAAATCACCAAATGCTGGCTATACCTCACATCAGCTGTTCTTCTCATCCTTCAGTATCAGCTGATCCACTCTTTCTTTTTTTTTTTCCTGTTAGTGCTGGTGATCCATATTGGCTCACTAGGAGATCAGATTAGCACCACAAAAAATACAGTTGGCAGCAGCCTGTCCCCATAGTCTTTCTGTAAAATGAACACTTGCATGTTCTCTGCCAGATTATGGGATATTGTCCTGGCCCTGCGGGTAAAGGAGGCTAAAAAAGATCTAGTCACCTAAAAAATCACATGCTCAATAGTATAGATCAGGTCATCTAGAAATTAAGACTTATCCCCACACAACTTTACTGCTCTCTCGGGTCCAGCCCCAAAAGCAAGAAATCCTGAACCACTAATTAAGTCCAGTGACAATTCAATCCTCATCAATATGCTGAGGATGTCTACTTCTGCATCACTTAATGAATGCCACAACTGCGACTTCCCACTGTCTGGACAAGTGAGGATGTAGCTAAGCAGCAGATAAAATCCAGCTGCTCTGCTAATTAAAACAGCTCACGTTGATTAAATAGGGAAATCCTTTCAGGAATTGTTCTCTAGCTGTTTCTTCAACCACTTATTACATATTCATGTACTTGTCACTGTCATACTTTGGGATCGTACTGTAGCAACCAAACCTTCAATTTTAAGGCAGAACACAGGCAGGAAGTCAAAGCAAATCATGGCAGCAGATGATAACATTTCACACCTCAATTCTCACAACAGCCAATAAGTCATGAGGTTACAAAAGCTTCCACATTTAATAATGTCCAGCTTAGATCTTGAAGCTGAAACACCTCCCACATTTTTTGTGAATCTGAGTCACTTAGCTTGTGTGCACCCTGAACTAACTCTTTCCTGATCCTGAGCTACAGACATTCTAGATTTCCTACAGCATTTTCTTTCAGTCAATAACCTGAGCAGAACTGCCCCTAACCCCAAGATGACTGTATAAACACAGCCATTCCAGAAAGGCAAATCCTTAGAGCATGAATCAAGTCATTCTCAGTCTTCACTGTATTTTGACTGATTTCAGCTCCCAATAAAATAAATGTATGCTCCAAGTACACTTTGGCCCTCCTGTGACAGCTAAAGGACTCCCTGCTATGCCATCTATCAACATATCACACTCACTGTTATGATAAGCCTGCTAGTATGTTTTGATTAAAATCAGTAAATAGTATTTATGATTAATGGCAATTTAATCTTGGTGGTAAATAATTCTTGGAGTAGAAAACACCTATAATTTTAATAATAGCATAATAGCAATGTAGCACTGTAAATGTAAATGAAAGTATCACTGAATTGTTATAGTGATAAGGACAGGATATTTGGGCCCAGCCAGCATTATATTCAGACAGAACAGTAACAGTTAAAAAACAGAAAGGAAGAACCAGTGCTTTCAAACAGAACAATTTAGCTGTAAAGTGCAGTTTCTGCAGATGGAAATACTTTACCATTAAAGTCTATAGAGTTTCTGCATTTGCACATGGGGAAAGACGACAGTGCCCTACTTTTACAGTTAAAGAGTACAAAACAAAGCCTATTTCTGAAGAATGGTTTTTTGATTCAACTATTTGCAGTTGCATTTCAGTCAGTAAATCAAAGCCTTCTCTAGCCACTGACAGGACATTCTGCTTGCTTCATACATCTCTGTACATCAAATATAACCTGGTGGCTAAATGAGCTCCACAACCTTTGTAACTGACATCACAGATGAATAAAACCTGGTTTAATCATGAAGGATGAACAGGACAAAGGCATAACGAAAACCAGTAAATCTGGATCCACAGGATTCAAGATGTCTTTACAGGGCTTTAACTATTATAAAGTATGAATATTAGATTTTCTTCAAATAGTTTCTATATTTCATAGAACATATGAGTATAGTGGTAAGATTAAAGTTTTGTAAAGGGACAAAGTGGTATGTATGTCAATGTTCTCATCTGACTAGAAACATTAATAATGACTATAGCAAAATAGATAACACTTCTTTTATAGCAGTGAGTATCTTAAATACCTACTAAATCAATTATCTGCAGATCAGCAAAGAGAAAACAGTAGGGAATGGGTGGGGAAATCACTCAAAGAAAATAAAAGATGCGTATATTTCAGCTGGACTTTTGAAAATAGAGAAGCTTCAGAACAGAAACACAAAAGAGCATTGCTCCAGAGAAGAACAAGCGGGAACAAAAGGGTGTTGACTGCAATGGCAAGAACTCAGCAGCACCCAGATGATGCATATGCTGGAGGTGAGGAATCCAGTGGAGAAAGCTCCAGTGCTTGCAAGTACACAACTTCAAAGACATCACAGCAGTAATCAGACCAAGGGAACAAGGTATAGGTGTTTCTTATTTTGCCTAGATATGTTTGTTTCCTGTGTAAAAATCATCTGTACAAAACATGACCATTTGCTTCAATTACTGCACATCCTTTGAGAGGAAACTAGAGTATAAGGAAGAAGTTCCTGAGGAATCTTGATGCAACTAAGGCCTCCGACAGGTGAATTATTGAGTCTCACTTCCCAGGAACACTACCAAATAGGTTCTACACTCAGCAGTTGAAATAGTATCTGGATCCTGCCTAGTCGAAGATGAGCAGCATGATTCCAGCACTATAGTACAAAAGACAGATGTTTTGGATCTAAAATATAAAGTTCAACCTAACCCACAGAACTGGGATTATGAGAAGTGTTCAGTACTGGTGTGACCTCAGTGACAAAAAATCACTTGAGCACCTTTGGGAATTTCAAAGTATGACAATTGCCAATGCTAAGTGATTTGACAAGTCCCATGCCATAGGATTTCTGTGCTCCTTCAGCCAAATTCAACTTCTTCATAGGCCAGCCAAGTCAAATAAGCAGCATGAAATGTGCTGGAGTTTAACCTTTAGCTGAGTGAGGAAACAAAGGTAATTTCCTCATTGTTTTCATTACAGATGTGTGTTGAGAGCAAAAGCATTTGTTGCGAAGGGACAGCCTACAAGACAGAACTAATAATACGTATGCACCAAACATACTGAAGCTTTAACTCAGTGCTTAAAAATGAGAAACAAAAAACCCAAACCCCCTTCTACAACACAAATGTGAACCAACAGCCAAAAGATGTGTTTAAGAATACTACAAGGTTGTCCATATAAAGAAACATACTGGCTTCAAACAGGCCATTTGTACAAATGTACTTAAACAAAATAAATCATTTAACAAGCAGCAGAAACACTAGCTTTCAACCCTCTTACATTAAAATCTCACAAAAGTAAAACTATCTTCATGCATGATCACATCTTGTTGCAATGTACTGCTGACTCACCCAGTTACACCCTACAGTACGTGAGATCCATGAACTTGTAACAGTGGCCCTTACGGAATGTGCAGTGCACAGAAATTGTCAAATAAAATCTCATAACCACACCCTTCACCGGACCTGTCTTTCCAGAAGGTGCCCTGCATGCAGCTCAGTCAGAGAAATAGCATGTTTTCCAGAACACTTTTCCCTTGCCCTTACTGAGATGCTTCCTTTTCTTCTACGCCACGGATATTGACAGAGCTTTTGGTTATAAAATACAGAAAATGATTCATCAGAAATTTGCATTACACAACAACAAACCATACATTCACATATCTGTAGGTCTGCAATGTTTATCTCTGAGTTTAAACATGACCTGAAACTTCAGTCGTTTTTATATATTCACAGTGATCCAGTGACTCTGAGATTAAGGTCAACCATTCCTAAAAGATTACTTTTCAAGTCTTTTAATTCTGATTCTACAAGACTGTTGTACAAGACAACAAGGCTGTTGGTAAGGTATAGCGTATAGGTAAAGTTAACACCTTTGCTAGCCCAAGCTGGGGAAAGCATTCAAGTTTACACATACTCAAATTATTTTCCAAGAGTGAAATAGAAGCATTGACCAACGGAGGCAAAGAAATTCTTTAGATCATTCCGATGCCTACCAAATCTGCATCTATCCCACTGCAAAATCCTGATAGGCAGCAACAGCACTGAATTTGCTGTAAGAACAAAATACCTACCTCAGCAACCGAGAGAAGGCCTTTAACCTCCGGGGACATTTCTCCAGAGATCTCATCTTTGAGCAAGTCACCATGCAAACATACTATAAGACAACAAGAACTTCCTCCACCCTCAATCATATATCCTGAATGTCTTACAACATTGTGGACCTCAAATTATATGGCAAGTCAGTAAATACTGCAGTCTCTAATGGATGATTACAGCTTGGAAGAAATAATCACTATCATCACTTTTTGCCACTCAACTAAAATTAGCTTCAGAAACAAACACCTTGTAGAACAGATTGAACCAGACCTGGTCAGAGCAACAGCCATAAGAAATACCTCTCCAAAACATTTCACAGCCACAAATATCAATGCCCTTCCTTTGCCTGTAAGTATCCCCCAAACACATAGCTCTATCACAGGCTCCTCCATGCACTTCAATCAATGAACCACATGTCATCAGGTAAATTAGGCAGAGGAAATTAAAGAGCCACAAAGTATCAGCTTATTCCGGCAACTGAAAAAACCAGAAAAAACAGGGACCAGTGGGGTTACCCTTCTCTTGTAACAACCACTTCATCTCTGACCTCTAACCCTTGATCCATAGTCTTTACAAGGACAAGCATAGAAAATAGTACTTTTTTTCAATCTCCAGTGCAACTTAAAGGCCCTGGATTCAGGTAACATAAGCAGGTAATTTCTCTAACCTCCATTCTCAGTGACGCCCTTAATTCCAAAGGCAGTAAATCATTCCCGTCCTTTTTCTCATATCAGTCAACCTTCTCTCCCCTTGCTGACATGCCTCTGGGCCTCCAAAAGTAATAGTGACCTTTTCTTTAAGACTACCGAATTGATTGACATGATCTATTTAAAAGCAGAACAACACCATTTTAACTTTCTCAAGAAGCAGCAAAGCTATAAGGAATGACAGCTCAGTCTCTTACACTACAGAAGGTAGAAAGCATTATATAAAACTAGCAGACACCAAGCTCAAAAGAGCCAAAGACACTTTTCAACATGAAATGTGAGGTTAAGCTTTGGCACTGCTTGCCACAACACACTGTAGGTGCTAAAAGTACATAGGAATTCAAAAAAAACCTAATGAAAACCCACTGTTGGCTAATAAATACAAAGTATCACTTCTCTCAGAGAGCATTGCCAGTAAGGCAAGGGAGGTGATCCTGCCCCTCTGCTCAGCCCTGGTACGGCCACAGCTGGAGTTGTGTGTCCAGCTCCGGGCTCTTCAGCACAAGAGAGGCATGGAGCTCCTGGAGCAGGTCCAGAGGAGGACAGAGAAGATAAGACTGAAGCATCTCCCTTAAAATAACAGGCTGAGAGAGTTGGGCCTGTTCAGCCTCGAGAAAAGAGAGAGGGGACCTCATCAATGTCAGTAAGTGTTTGAGGGGAGGGTGACAAGAGGACAGAGCCAGGCTCTGCTCTGTGGTGCCAAAAGCAAAAGGTCAGGAGGGAAGGGGCAGAAAGTGATGCACAGGAAGCTCCACCTGAACATGAGAAAGAACTTTTTTACTGTACAGGTCACTGTGCCAAATTGTCCAGAGAGGTTGTGGAGTCTCCCTCACTGGAGATACTCAAGAACCATCTGGACACAATCCGTAAAATGTGCTCTAGGAAGACCCTGCTTGAGCAGGGTCACAACACGTGGTCACAACAACCCCAGGCATTGCTACAGGCTAAGGGAAGAGTGATTGGAAAACTGTCTGGTAGAAAAGGGCCTGGGGATGCTGGTTGATAGTGTCTGAACATGAGCCAGCATATGTCTAGGTGGCCAAGAAGGCCAATGGCATCCTGGCTGGTATCAGAAACAGTGTGGCCAGCAGGAGCAGGGCAGTGATTGTCCCTCTGTACTCAGCACTGGTGAGGCCACACCTCGAATCCTGCGTTCAGTTCTGGGCCCCTCACTACCAGACGGACACTGAGGTGCTGGAGAGTGTCCAGAGAAGGGCAACGGAACTGGTGAAGAGTCTGGAGCACAAGTCCTGTGATAAGCAGCTGAGGGAGGTGGGGGTGTTTAGCCTGGAGAAAAAGAGGCTCATGAGAGACCTTATTGCTCCCTATAACCACATGAAAACAGGTTGTATCAAGGTGGGGGTCTGTCTCTTCTGCTAAATAACAAGCAAAAGGACAAGAGGAAATGGCTTCAAGTTGCATCAGAGAACTGTGTTGTCATTTCAGATCTGTCTTTAAAGGAAAAAAAAATGCTGTTATTAACAGAAAGCATTTCTAGTCAGTTCACACTGTAAAAAGTTCATTTAACAGAACACATTTCCTTGTCAACAGCCTTAGAAGGAAGAAGACAGATTGAACAGTAAAGCAAATAATCTTTCACCCCATGCACCAGTAAGGTGTGGTGAGAAAGCCTCTCCTGCAGTTGTCATTAATGTACTTGTCCCATGATATTGTTCTGTTTCTTCCTAGTTGTCCAACCTTCACCTGTCAGGAGCACTACCTGCTTTTAGCTATTCATTGATCTATTATTTTAGAAGGGGCTGTGGAAACAAGACAATAAAACAACACAATAGTTCTAGAAACTGTGCTTTTGGGAGAGGAAACAAACTTCCTGACCTGATCCAATCACAAAACGATAACAGTATTGTTTGAATTAATACTGTATTCACAGAATCATAAAATCATCAAGGTTGGAAGAGACCTTTGAGATCATCAAGTTCAACTGTCAACCCAGCATTACCACTTTAACCCCTGCACCACTAAACCATTAAACTGTATCACCCAGCACCAGATTCAGACACCTCTTGACCACCTCCAGGGATGGTGACTCTACCAGCTCCTTGGGCAACCTATTCCAACGCCTGATCACCATAACAGTGACAATTTTTTTTATAATATCTAATCTGAATCTCCCCTGTCTCAGCTTAAGGCCATTTTCTCTAGTCCTCTCACTTCTACAACCTCCTTTCAGGTTCTAATACTAGATACCAGATACTGGTGTGTGAGAGGATGGGGAAGCAGAAGTCCAATGACATGAAATAGAAGAATTATAATAGTAAAACTAAAGCTGTTTCTTTTTACTAAGCATTTATTCTAAGCAAAAGTATTGCCTAATAAAAACGTGACATCACTGAGGTACTTCTTTTGCTTCAACCAGATATTACGCTATAGATCAAAAGAGAGATTTAACAAAGTAATTACTGCTTGGGGTTGGAACACCCTGATTAGATTTGGACCTTCTCTTTAATTAGAAGTCAACCTTTGCCTCAGGCCTCAGGAGATGGCGATGACCACAATACTCAGATGACAAGGCTCTTGTAACAATGCTCCCAAGATTAAGATGCAGCTATGCATACTTATAAAGACCATACTTCTATTAAGTCTTTCCACATTTAGGGGTGCATGGTCTAACTTCAGTCCCCTGTAGCAAGGGATCCTCCTGTAGCATGAAGAGACCGGCTGGCGAACTGCCTTAGTTGCAGCCTCCAAGGGAAAAGGCAACATGACTTTTTGTATCACTGAATCTTAGTTCTCTTCTTGAAGCTGAAGCAGCTGCAACAGATGAAAAGCAGCTCATCCTTGTCTACACTAAGGGCTAATACTAGCTCAGTTGAGCCTGTGATTTGTCACAGACAGTCAAAACCAAGACAAACTCAGTATGTAAACATGGCTTAAATTCAAATGGTGATGCCTCCACTGAGCAAAATACCACTTTTGAAAAGAGAAATTTTGTAGCAAAATCAGAAATGCAATCTCTCACAAATGACACGATCAGAGTCTGAAGTACAGCTGTGCAAACTGCACATTATACTGTACATTATACTGAAATACCATGGAGGAAGAAATTATCAGTGTGACAGGCCTCACTAGGAATACTTTACCCCCATGATCTAGTAGGAATGCAACTGTAACGTGTTTTAAAAGAGTACTTGATCAATCATTTCAATGTTCAACCTGCCAAATCAGATGCTGCTACTTAAGGTATAACTCATTCCCTATACTAGAATAAAGAAAAAAGACACCAAAGAATAACTTAAAATGAATTGCAAACTAGGTGAGCAGTACAGAAAAAGAGAACAAAAAAAAGAATGAAATAACAATCTCTTCTCTTTTGTGCACATCAGAGTAAGAGGCCATGGAAACGAACATAATATAACTGCAAACTGAGCTCTCCCACTCAAATTCCAGAGGCAAAGGAAAATGTAGATACTGAGCCTAGACAGAAACCTACATAAATCCTTAGGGAAATAAACCAAAGCTCCAACACTCTTAAAATACCAACATGAAATTCTTTCAGAGAGAACCTAACAATTACTATTTCTGCGTTGGAAGTTTACAACCTGCTGAGTCTGCCTCCTCAGCCCTGACACATATCCTATAGGCTTCCCTTAGCAGCTCCTCCTCCTCTCCTGTTTTCTTTGAGAATATTACAAATACCTTTGGAAAGAACTCTCTCCCACCTCTCCTCCTTCCAAGCTACCAGATGAATTTCATCTGATGTTCGTCACTGAGATGTCTTGGGGAGAAAAAAAAATCATAAAGAAGCAGAATCATAATCATGACTGATTAATTCGACTTTAAAAAAGTGATGTGCAATTGTGTCCTTCCTGAAACCACCTTTTTTAGAACTAATGTCTATCATGGTTGTTCATGCCTCAGATAATTCTCCTAATGCACAAGGAGAGCAGCCATGTTTCTAGATGGCCCTCAGTACTTTCTATTGGAGTCTGTTCTGAAAGGTGATGGGATGGTAAAACTTGCTCATGTACACAAGACGCCCAAAGAAGCAGTGAAATCCTTTCAGTGAAGACAGAGAGTGAGCATTTTTCTCTTTATTCTTTCAACAACCATCTCATTTGCAGCGTTATTTTCCATTATGAATTAAAATAAGCACTGGAGAGTAGCCCAGACAACAGAAGGAGTTCTTCAGGGCACCAGAGCAAACAGTCCTTCAGAATTCCCTTTGCAGAAACCAGGAGAAGAGAACTCTTTGATTAAAACAAATCCCTCTTCTCTGTTTAGGAATAAGGGATCTAGGAGGCTAGCTAGGACGCACCCGTCACAATAACTCTTTACTGCTATCTGTGAGATGAATAGCCAAAAATCCCCAACACAACAGTGATGAATTTGCAACATTAAAACAAACACCCTGAGGAACAGGCTCTAGATACTCCTGTGATCCCTAACCACCAAAACCTACGCTGAACCCATCTGCCATTTATTCCTCTGCTCTACCTGTGATTATTTTTTTCCTCATTTACAGATAAGTATAAAAGGAGCAGGGTAAAAATTAACATTGCAAATTAAAAATTAAGCATAATGACTTATTGTGAAAAGAAGCTACCAAAGAAACATGCTGCACAAAATTGCTCCAGCTTATTCTACTCCCAGAAGCAACAGCTCCAATGTGAAAGCATGTGCTGACGAGAAACACATGATAAACAAAAGAAAGACACAAATAGATTCCAATCTCAAGTTTCACCAGTTTAAATCTATATTTAATTTGTGGTATTGCACTGAGTGAATGAGTCCAAAAATTTATCTCTCAGAATGAAAAAAAAGGAAGCACGTGACGCTACTTTTTAAGGTAACAAGAAAAGTCACAACTCAGGGCCCCTGCTTCCAGTTCTGCCATTGATTGATTGTGGAACGTGCAAGAAATCACTCTGCTCCCCTACGTTGAACCTGCTTCATCTGTGGAGACACAGCTATTTATTTACCTGGAGATCAGCCGCCTGATCCAACTAACCACATGAGGACTAACAGCAGCCCAAAAGGAGAGAATGAGACCTTTCCTTCTTGAAGCAACACGGGCTTAGCTCAGCTCAAGGCAATTGTGAAACTGCACCCCAAGGATTTGGGGAGGAGACTAGATGCTTTTTAGAATTACCCCAACTTCTGACCTATTGGGAGTGTACAAAAGCGGGACATTTCTATTTTCACAGCCTAAAAGCATGCTTAGACCAAGAGTAACCTCAGTAATTCCCTCGCCTTAAAAATTACAAAAGCTAAATGTAACCAGTAAGAATATCCCCCAACAACGAAGTAAAACATCCCCCAACATTCATTCTTTCTTCTACATACAACCCTTCCCATTCAGATGGAGTGCCAGCAAGGTTCAAAGTCTCAAACTTCAGATCTGTATTACAGTCTGTAACACTGGCTGAATAGGCAAAAGCCTGAAATTTTCCTGTGTAAAACAGAAGCATTGACAAGGCTTTCCAGACATTGCTAGTAGACAACACAAGGGTTTTAAACAACAGTAATGAAAAACTGTACTTCAGGATGTTTGTGTGAATGAATTTGGTCCTTTTGGATATCAAGTAGGCCAGTGTTTGAAGTGTTTCTTTTGATAGTGTTTCCCACAGCACTATCATTTGGAAATAAAGTTAGTGGCAAAATAGTAGCCTGTGAGTGGGCTGAAAATAAGTGGGCTCAATGTCTTGCTCCTGTGAGATTTTCAAATCTTGGCTAGAAAGAAACATCATGGGCCTGATCTAGCATCAGCATCTTCCCACTACGAGCAAGACGCTTGATTACATGTCCTGCATGACTGTCCCACCATTCTGCGAGTTCTCAGTACAGAAGCAGTGGAAGTCTCTCCACACTGCCCATTTGACTAAGAGCAATCATCAACAATATAAAGTTTAACAAAGACAAATGCCAGATTCTACACCTCAGACAGGGCAACCTTCCATGTACATACAGACTGGGGAAGGGAGGGGATTGTCCTGCTCTGCTCTGCCCTTGGGTGGCCTCACCTCAAGTGCTGGGGGCAGGTCTGGGTGCCACTGTATAAGAAAGACATTGCTAGAGAGCGTCCAGAAGAGGGCCACACATGGTGAAGGGCCTTCAGGAGAAGCCTTAGGAGGAGCAGCTGAGGTCACTTGGTCTGTTAAGCCTGGAGAGGAGGAGTCTTAGGGGAGACCTCAGTGCAGTTACAACTTCTCGTGAGGGGAAGAGGAGGGGCAGGCACTGATCTCTTCTCTGTGGTGCCCAGTGACAGGACCCAAGGGAATGGCCTGAAGCTGTGTCAGGGGTGATTTAGGCTGGATATTAGGAAAAGGTTCTTCAACCACAGGGTGGGTGGGCACTGGAACAGGCTCAGGGAAGTGGTCACAGCACCAAGCCTGACAGAGCTCAAGAAACATTTGGACAGTACTCTCAGGCACATGGTGTGACACTTGGGGTGTCCTGTGCAGGGCCAGGAGGTGGATTTCAATGATCCTTGTAGGTCCCTTCCCACTCAGGATATTCTATGATCCTGTGAAACTATTACATGTCTGACTGTAATGGTTACAACATAGAAAAACATTTTACTGTCTGTTTTCTCAAGACATCAAAAGCATATTGATTTGTAAAACCACCTCAGTTTAATTCTAAAGTGGGGACAGTTCCCCCACATTCTCAGGCCAGTGCCTTAAGATTCCCTTCATGCTCTGTTAAACGCTTAAGATCTTCACTAAAGGGTGTCTTTTCAGGCTTCACAGATGATCGGGGAAAACACATGCTTAAGACATAGTCAACTGTTACTGTAGTATTTATTAAACACAATTTCACAAAATCAACATTATATAGCAGAGGAAATGGAAATGCAGAGAAGCTTTCACTAATCGAATTCTGCTACATTAAAAAAAAACCCAAACAGCTAAAACCAAATTTGGATACAAAATACCATTCATAAAAATGATCGCTTGATTTACCAGAGCCTGACTAAAGGGATCAGTAGCCTCTTTGATCAGCCACTTCAAGTGCTTGTTTATAAAGGAACAAAAGATGACTTTTGTCTATTTGTATTGTTGACTTGATGCATTTTAAATAAAAAAAACTCAATTTAGTTCAATCAAATGAAGGCAACCAGCTGTAAAATAACTTAAGCACATTACAATCAACAGGCAGACTATATGCCAGTAAAACCTAGGATCTGTTTCTAGAAATGAACTAATTATTTTCATCCCCCTCCCCATTTTCCACAGTAGGCACTGATATTCTAAAAATCAAAATTTCTTACTTGACATCAAGTGATTGATACCCTACTAGATCTCTCAATAAATTGTTGCAGTTGTTAGCTACCTTCATCCTCTCATCTCCAAGGTCAAGGCAACTACAATGAATTAGATCAAATTACAGGACTGTGTTTCAGGATTTTTTGATCCATAATCCTTAACCAAAAGAAGAAAAAAAAATCCAGTTCCTTTTACAAGCTTTACTCATGTTCAGGGATTAACTACAAATATGTAGATGCCTGAAATCTTCTATTCTATTACTATCATATAATTTTCAGTTTGAAAACATTTAGAGGAATAAAGATCTACTTCTTTTGACCTAATTGACCTGTGTTACAGCAGTGCATGACCTGAAGCTATCAGAGACAACACTAAAAGCGTGACCTGACAGTAAAATCAAGAATGATAATTACATACCACTGTTACCAGAAGAGATATATTTTACTACTGTCTGAAATGTAACAATTGAAGAATGGCTATTAGGTCATGAAACTAAATGTCTCTTGATAAAAATTTAACATAGGAATAGGTATTATTTGGATTCAGCGAACATTTGTTTTGATCTTACTAATGGCGCTATATTTAACAAAAAAATCAGTGCAGGGTAGTACATGAAATAGATACCCACAGGCCCTGTTCTGCTACTCCTTGCTTTATCTAAATTCTCCTGAGTGTCAGATGGTTGCTAGTTACCAAAAAGAGGCAGAAGATAATGTAATAATGCATATTTTGTAAACATTACCTAGTATCTGTTTCCCTCACTTTAAATCATTATTTATGGTCTTTGGTTCATCCACTCTCCAGATTTCTTCCCCGTGCCATGCTAGATCCCTGTATCACCACTCAGAATGCTTCCCCTTTCTGTAGCATTTCTCCTATGCTAAACATTTGGCAAAAACCAGAATATTTGTCAGAGTTCCTGATACTGCTGTAAAAATTCTTCTAAATGGCATCACCCAATAATAAAGTAACTATATTAATGACCATTTATATACTGTTCTACCTAGAACAGGTTTTTTTGTGTCTTTCATTGCAAATGAATTATGTCCAAGCTATGTTGTAAAACTGTTTATACTGTCTCACTGTATATAAACTCTTCATCCCTAATACTGCAAAGACTCAAGTACAAGTCTGAAATAAATCTAGAAATACATAGGCAGAGAAATATATAAGAACAGGAAGTTGGAAAGGGCAAGCTTTAGACCCTTGAAATCACAAGAAATATTATTATGTGATCTTTTTATTACGATGATCATGTTCCAGACTAAAACCTAACCTTACAATGCATGAGGAGGAGTTGGTGGTGGATATCTGGGCCTTTTTTTGGTCTCTTCTTATCCCAGCGTTCCACATTTGTACTTAGACTTGACAGACTTCTAAGCAAGATCTCACCAGGGTTTTGTATAAAACAATAAACTACTTCTCTAGCTCTCTGTTGGAAACATCTATATCTGCTATTTCATTTTAGGTTATCTACCTTTCTTAAGACTCACTGCTTATTCCTTCATCTTGTCAGATGGTCTCACCATGTCTACCTCCAATATTTCATAGTAATTCTAGTGCAGAAATTCTTGTTTCTAGACCTTGAGTTCAAGTACCAAGACCTGCAGCATCATTTTTGTCTACTTGAGATAAAGAGAGGGATAGCACCTTGGGTTTTTAAGATATGCATCCCACAACATGCAGTTTAAGGAATAAGTAGCCAAGATGCCTCCAAACCATTGTATTTTCCTCTTCCCTTGTCATGAACTGCTCCCAGAGAAGACAGTGTCGTAAGTACAGCAGCTCATCATAAAATGGCATAAAACCGTCCCCAGTGGAATTCAAACAGCTCTGAAATGCTGCCCATGTTACAAGAGAAGTGTGCTTTGCACTTCAATTTTAGCCCTGCATACTTCACTATTTAGTTTTACCTCAGGTCTTCTATGAAGGGGCTCTGGCCTTGATGCAACTGCAGTTCTTTTCCTAAGCATGATACAGACAGACTGAGGATAAGAATCTCCCCCAGCAATTTGTCACCACAAAATTATGCTTCCAATTATAATGAGAGATGAACCACTGAGTGTAGCAATATCAATTAGCAGAGTACATCATTTAACTAAGGCAGGCTGCTCCTGTTCCAGTCTAGAAACAGCAGTGAGACGTGCACAAAACACTACCCTTCAAATGGTGGCTTTTCTTCCTCACAGCTCATGACACAATGGCCAGTGAGATTGAGAAGGGGATAGAAGATACATAGATAAGGTCAGAAAGCACATGCACCACTGACAGGAATGAAAGACTACTGAAAGCAGCATTTTTCTCAACCTTATGAGCAGTCTACTCATAAGTTAATGAGAGTCTACTGTTAATTACTCTGTGCTTTCCACATGAGAATTTGGAGTCTGTTGCCCAGACAATTTAGGGCAGAGTTTTATTGTCAAGGCTGGTCCACATTTGACTTTCCAATTCCATGAAAAAAAATCTGAAGTTTTACTTTGTTTTTGGTTCCAAATTCAAACTTCTAAAGTACAATCCAGAGCAAAAAAACATACTGGTGAGAACAACCAGACAGAAAAAAGGGGAAGAGACTGAGGCTCTTTCAACCCTAAACTAAACATTTTGATAAAATTAGATTCCCTTTTCATAATTATTTGGATTTATTTGACATTATAATATGACATGATCCAATGAAAGTTCTAACATATAGACTGTAACTGCACCGTTTTAAGAAAAAAAGAAAGTTTAGCATTTTTGAGTATCAAAAGAAATGAGGACATGCAGTGATTGAGCTTTTAAGTAGATGAAAGTACTCAAAGACAAAGGCAATATTCCCCTGCAACTTAAACACACTGCTGGAATCAGCTACAGTGCTGGGGCAGATAGGGGAGGGAAGGGAAAAACATCCTTTCTTCCATCACATCACACAATAGATACAACACATCAAGTGTGCTGTAAGAAAATGCTACACTGTTCTTCCAGCTATAAAAGCTAGTCCACTGTACTGTAAAAATGTACCAAAAAGGAAAAAATGTAGACTGTAAAAATCAAATGAAAAGGTCAGGTCATGTCAAAAGACTGGACACCAGGGGCATTTTTTGGAAAGACTTTTCACAAAGGAATGGGAGAACCAGTGTTCGCTAGTCTGCTCTATCACTTTAGTTCATTAAAATCCCATTAACCACCACGTGATATGGACAAAATCCTATTCCCCAGTGGAGAATTCAAAGAGAGTTTGAAAATGAGGCAATAGAAAAAGAGACTATTTAAAAATCAAAGGATAAGAACTACAAAATATTCAGAAGCTTGACGGAAAATGTGGCCTTGCAAATCAATAGCCTGGAAGTTCATGACAACTCTTGATGGAAATTCTAAATAAACACAAAGTGTTGGTGTGTGCATGCGTGTGTTTTGTTTTAACACACTTTCATTCGCTTCTTGTGAAACCTTATGGATGATGGGATCGGAGTTAATGGAATAAATAATAAAGTGTTGCTATTTTTGACTGAAGCAAGAATTATTTTCCTTGCTATAGAAGCAAACAGTTCAAAGCAGCAAAAGTCATGAGGGGCTTCTTGTTTAAAACCACATTTTTACCAAACAACCCAGTGCATGATACATAAACAAGCCTTTAGAGTTTAAGTGTACACAATTACAACGTAGCAAGTGCTATTAATTTCTTGAAAAAAATTTTGCCCATAAGGAATATAAAACAACCACTTTTAAAACAAAATTATTTTGGTATTACATTACTGTTACCAAAACAGAGAAGTAGAAGAATGGCATTTTTATTTTTCTGGCCAATTTCCTAGTTTCATCCAATAAAAGGAAAAAATAAGCGAAAAAAAAGAAAGAGAAGGGATGAATAAATAGAGAAACACAGTTCTTACCCTGAAGAGCGGCAGTCTGGTTTATTTCTTTCTGAGCGATCTGTGAGAAAGGAGGCATAATATCAGCACAGAAGTTGGATGTTCTTTAGCAATACTAGTACAGAAGTCTTAAGAGAACTGTGAAACTGTATGACTAGCAAAACCAAAAGCTGATTCTCTTCTAAAACTGTTTTCCCACACTGGACTAGACTGCCTAAGACCAAGTAAAATTACTGCAAGTTTAACATTTGTTACAATTCCTCCACCCAAAAACACAGTGTATTTAATGTTTTGTATTAATGCTTTGGAAGCTTCTCCTCCCTTTAGCTGAAATGAATAGGGCTTTAGTTCACGGTAAAAATAAGGGAGAGCAAAGAGGAAAAAAGAAAAACCACAGATTACTCAGCGCAAAAAAATCATTCCATGAATCATGGCTGGCAGAGTTCCCTGACAGGATGGGAGAAAAATCAGCAGTTGGTTGCAGCAACATCTGCAAATACACTGAATCCAGTGCAGCCCCACCATTAACTCTTCAGCTTCTGGGGGTTCCAGATACTGAATCCTTCTGTTCCTTCTGAACCCTTTTAGAAAGGGTTTTGTTTCTCCTGTAAGTATTTCAAGTAGCTTATTTGGACTAATGAGATTGACCCACAAAAATCTACACATAAAGCTCCAGTATGCAAAGAAAGTATAAAACACTTCTCCCAAGAATTACAATTATCATACAAGCATTACAAAATAACCACAGTGCTATGATATTAGAATTCATGGATTATCATTTATATTTTAAATCCAGAATATCTTTCACTGCATGACTTTTGAACTACCTGAAAAGTTGAGACTGTTGTCCACCTAAAATGCATATATTCTAAAATCAGAGAGGGGTTTAATCTTTTAATGCAGAAAGATCCACTATTCAAGCAGAAGGTAATTCCTACAGCTACATATAATCTGCACTGACCGTGGCAATTTTGCTTCTAATTTGATCTGTATTTTAAACAGAAAGCTATTTTTCAAGTGTTAATAAATAGATTACTGTAAAGCTTGCCTATACAGAAATTTCCTAAAAAAATTTTCACACTCACAGATTGTATTTTAAATCTTAAAGCTCTGCATTTGAAATAAAATTTGTTCTGTTGACAGCAGACATTTGTTTGTGCAGTTTTATCTCCTGTATAAAAGAAATATTTTCCCCTCCAAGCTTTACGTGCTCATTTGATTATGTTTTCATTACAGTGGTAAAAAATTATCTTACGTCAACAGTGCTTAAAAGTATGTAATGCTTTTTCCATCCATAGGTGCTCCTACTGAGCTGTCATAGCCACACAGCTATAATTTATTGTCTTCCTGACTCACAGCGATCCCCATTTCATCACACTGTGTGCGACTCTGGTAGCAGAAGCAGCGTGGTAGAGCTCTAGAATAGCTCAGACTGGAGTTGCAGCAACAGTACTTCGAACACACACTCCTTCCATCCTTATCATGTAACCTCCTTACCTGTGAGCACTGAAAAAAATGAGACCGGACTTCCTACTGAAATCTGCTCGCCATCTGTTGCTTGTTATCAGTGTCCCCTGCTCTGTATGCAGCCAAAATCTAACAGTATTCAGAAAAAGCCCTCCCACTGCTAAAATGATCATGTGAATAAACCAGTGAGAAGGAAGAAACCGAGTCAGAGCCCATGTAAGCACAGCATCTGGGAGCTCTCCCACATAGCCCACGTCTGGTCGGCAGATCCACCACAGCCTGCCTACACTGCTGCAACCTGCTCATTCAGGAAATCAATGAGATTCCCTTTTCCCCTTTATTTTTATTCCCGGTTCAACATTTCAATATTACCTTTGGTTTTTCACATTTTATTTACTGATAAACTTCGTGAGAGCACACCATCCTCATGCATACTGGTTTTCTTGAAAAGAACGAATTGCAATCCTACAAGCAAAGAGCCAGCATTTAAAAATAGAACTAAAACCTGCACCTCTGTAAGTTTGCTGTGAACTTAATATTTTAAATTTGTTTTAGTATTAAGTGTAATGAGAGACTCAAAGAGCTCAATCTTTCAGTTAGGTGCTTGGAGTCAATTAGGTGGTGAAGTCACTGTCCCTGGCGGTGTTTTAGGAAAGACTGGACATGGCACTTGGTGCCATGGTCTGGTTGACAAGGTGGTGTTTGGTCATAGGGTAGACTCAATCCCAGAAGTCTTTTCCAACCTAATTGATTCTGTGATTCTGTAAATTTTGCATTTCTAAATGTTTTTTGGCACTAGGTACAAGCACCAATTCAAGTAATGACACACCTCTAGAAACACTACAATACGAAAGCCTAGAAAAAACAGGCAATTTATTTTTTTTTTAATACATACACACATATATGTTACATTTAAACACACACACACACACACAGATCTTATTTCTCCATTCTGTAGGCAAATCCTTGGCTTGAAAAAGCTGAGTCTCAAACGTGCACGCCCACAACTGATTCTCTTTTCTCTTTACACATTACCTCAACAGCAGAGAGATCTCTTCATAATTTTTTCTAACAGAGATAAGCAAGAAGACTGTACAGTTGCAAAGATCTGAAAATTAAATCCTGCACTACAGATTTTCCTCTATATCAAAGACATAAATTGCTATAAAATATTATAGAACATAATGTCTTTCTAGCAGAAAACTGTATATTCTTCAATTCTAAACTATGGAAGCCAAAACCACATGTCAGATTAGAGCAAACATTGAATGCTGCTGGACTAGCACTTACAATGAACAAACAGGCCAGTCTGCACTCTGGCATGGGAAATGCACAGGAAAAAATGCTACTTCCAGTGACAGATACTACCTTCTAGACACAAGACACCATACTGCCCTCCCTATCCTTCTGTTGCTAAAAGTAATAAAATTCCTTACTGTGTATGTAGCTGTAGTATGTATCTGTGTATGAGCAGCTGGTACTCACAAGCTACAGAATGGGACTGTATGATTCTAAGTTTATTTTAGTTAACGAAGTTCTTTCTGCCTGTCCTCAATCCACAATTTGCATAGCCAGAGACCTGCAATCTCTCAACCCATAAGAACTGACCATGCTCCAACCTCCTGCAGACCATACTTTAAGATTTTCTCCACTCCATACTCACACCTACTATTTACAAAACCTTTGTTGCCCTTATAAAATTACAGCCATGCAGGAGAAATATATTAGCCTTGTCCAGCAGCAGGATATAGTGCAAGAAGCCAAGCAGCTAGCAGGTGGAGCAGATGAGGTGGAAAAACTCAGAGACTCTTGGCTGAAGTTGGGAAGACTGCTGCCCAGTTCTGAGCACAGCAGAAGACTCAAGGAAGACACCAGGGCACAAAGATCTGCTCTTCATACCACAACTGTTTGGCAAATCTAGTGTTTATTTACAAAATCGTGCTCTTGTGTATTTCAGCAGCAGCATGGACACCTTATGCCTTTTTTCAGCATTCAAAGATTGAGTGGCAGACAGAAATGCCACATTCCAGTTGCTTTCAGAAAGGGTCTTTTTTCTTTAACTGGTGATTCTCCTACACTTCAAGCATGGGAAAATTAGCTTCTTTTTTTGTTTGCTTTTCATATGATAGAACAGCTTTCCTTCTCAAGGAAACATAACCATCAGGAGAAAAATAACTGAGCCAACAACATTTCAGTTGCTCTACAAACCCCAAACAGCTTTTTGCCAAAAAGACCACCAATGCAGAAAACAGTATCTTTTAAGGCAACCACTCTCCTCTGGAAGACAAGCAAAGAAAAGGAAAAATGCAGCTCACACTAAGCAGAGCCATTATTTTCCTCTGTTTATTTTGCAAGCTTCTTCAAAGCGTCTTGTTGCTAAGAGTGACTTCAACTGAAAAGTTTGCTCTCATTAGAAAAAAATCCAAGTATAAACATAAAATGTTGTCGAAAAATGAGTGGAAAGTTAACACACATTTTGCCGCATCAAAACTGCAAAGCGTCTGGGGAACCTCCAATGAATTACCTCCTAAGGCTGGTAACTTCCCACTTTTAACCCCATTCCACAGCTTGATCTCTTAAAAGCTGAATTGGCTGAAGGGAGGAAAGGGGGGGCACATACCATTCCCATTTCTGGGAAATATTTTATCTTCTGTCTTAACAATGCCTGTTGAATTGACCAGTCAGCAAAAGAGGTGGGACAGTGTAACACTCTTCAGGAAGACACATAGCTAGAGCAACCAGCAGCCTCCATTCCCATAGTTTTTAGCCCCTGACGGCCCAGCAGTGGTTTCACAAGGAAAGAAAGCATGACACACTACTGTAACAATGACAAGCCTCCAGATAAACCAAGCAATGGGAACCACGGGCTTTTAAGCAGTGCTGGCAACACTAAAATACGGAAACAAGTCGTGTTTTCAGGATAGGCAAATTATTGAAAGAAGCTGTACAACTTGCCCTAATCTGAATGCATCATTCTCCAGTGAGCTTTGAAGGCTGCCAGGCCTTAACAAACCCAGATGCTAAGACCAATACAGCAGCTTTACAAGGCATCGTGCAGAAATGTGATGGCTCCTGCCACTATTTTAGTCACATGCTTCTAGACCCAGGTGATCACAGATAAATGGTGCACCAGTCCCTGTCAGCCAACTGCATCAAGAGCCCCAAATTTCCATTTCTAATTGCCAGTGTAGATGGGGCCCTCACTCAAACTAAATGCACATTTTCTGGGAAAAAGATCTGCATTGTCCAGGATTTTCAATGATAGTTGCTTTATTTGCACTGAGACGAGCAGTAACTGCCACTGATACTGCCACCTTTTTGCCTCTGTTAAAGCATATTGTGGCTCAAAGCAACTCTTCCTTCTTTTCAGCACTTCCCTCAGGTAAGGAATCAGAACAATGCAAATTGATCCCACTGTGTAGAATCAACTATAAATTTTGGTCAATTTTGTTAGGAACAGCTATACAACAAAACCCATAAAACTGAACATTTGTTTATGCATTTTAATATTTTAACAGCAGAGTCCCTTATCAGCTGTTTACAAGGCAAAATGCTCAAGGAGAGATTAATGAGAGGCTTGGAAGAAACTTCTTAAATTTAGCTTTCCCTTTACTACAAAAGGACACAAAATCAGGACACACTTAAGAGTTTTAATTGTAAATGCAGACAGTTTTTATACTTGCTCAAAATTCTACAGTATGCTGTTGAATTCCAGAGCAATACATTCCCGGGAAAAAAACCCAACATTATAACACCCCTCACAATGAAATTATAGTAGTCTGTCCATTTTAGTGCTAAACAGTAACTGAGTCTGTAAGCACAAAGCATTCCTGCAGTTTTTTATACTTGGAGTAATGCTTTTTCCCCCACTCTTAATGGATGAGGATGACCACTCAGATGGCTGGGGGTGGACCCCAACACATAGCTGAGAACACACGGAACCTCTGCAGTCAAGTATTTAACTTTGAAAACTACTGACCACCATAAAGCATATTAATTATCCAAAGACTTTAAGTTATAGTATCTTTAACTTGCTAAAAAGATTAAAAATAAATTATAATCACCTTTAAAGCCTTTAGTGCAGTTATAAGTGCACAACATATAAGTGAAAAAAGGATTTTAGTGGACAGCAGAGGCTACATTTGTCAGTGCTACATTTGCTGTTGATTTGTTTTTATGACTCTGAAGTTCCACCCCCTCATTCTTGCTCCTATATTCCTCCTGCACTGCAACAGCAAAAGTGTGCGTGCATCAGTGTGAACATATGTGCCATCATAAGAGGGGGCTGACGCAGAAAACAAAAGAGAAAGGAAACAGACTGTGTAAGCTCTCACCATTTCTCTAAAAGGTTCATGCTGTAAGAACCTAGACCAAACACAGCACTGGGAACTGGGTTTGTTCTTAAGCCATAAATGATAAACAAAGTATATAAAGCAATCAAATACACCCACTACATACATATGTTACCACACTTTTGCCTGCTACCACAGTTGTTTATGAAGGAAATCTGGGATACAGCTGTTTCTAAAGCTCTTGTTTCAAGAAATTAGCAACTCCTGAAAGTACAAATCCCCACATCTTCATAAAAGACATCCCAGCTGATCAGAGCAATGTAATTCTTAGATTATGTACTTCAGATACAACTAGACACAGGTATCAGTACACCACCAGAATCACAGCAGGAGCTACTCTAGATGAGCCCTATTATTTAATTTTTTTGATACTTTCATAAGGAAAGTATCAATTGACTCAACATTTTGATGAACAGAAGAGTTACAACCACAAAATATGTTCCTCTCTAGGCATTTCAGAAATGTTAAATCTACATTTCTGAAAAATAATTCTCTGATGTTGCTAGCATTGCCATTAAAAGGAAATTATCTTTCAAGAGCACTGTACTACCTTTTTCTTCCCAAATCAGAGATTTATCATGCCTGCAGAGATTCTGCATATTCCTCAGCTAGGCCACAGAGCTCACTCAGTCTTACCTATGTCTGCCTGTCACAAGTTGCTGATATGCAACGTGCAATAAATGGACTAGTTAGATGTGTGAATAAACTTGTCCTTCTGACGCTCTGACAACAGACCATCTTATTAACATTCATACATCATATGCAAGATCCAAATTTATCCAATTATTTTCCTCTTCAGGGGTTTGCCCTGCTTGAGAACCAGAACATCCAGCACCAAAAGAGCCTCCAGCTTTGAACACCTGTGTGCAGGTACATTCACCTGTCACAACATGCCCCTTACTACACAACTTAGGGGCACTTTCCGTGCCAGGAGACCTAAGATATGCACAGAGAAATACTGCTGTGGAATAACTAAGGTAATGTCTTTCTACAAATAATAAAAAGAACCATTTTCTTTAGGTTTTCCACAGGGCATTTAGCTTGTTTGTTTTGGATATTTTCCTGTTGAACAACCGTTTCCTAAACATGTGCATTCCTGGCCACTTTAAGGCTAGTACTGCAGGGGATATCACTTTGACCATTTAAACAATTTCCCTTTATCTACACAGTACAAAACTAGATGTTGTAGAAAGAGCCTTTGTTGCATACATTTCAGATAATCATTTAGCATTTTTGAGAAGCCACACTCTATCTTATTAATTTCAAAAGCTGGACTCTCCATCTACTACGTTGTATAGTTAGATCATTTACTTTTGGATGTAAAAAACTGAAAATTTCACCCTTCCCATCCCCTCACAAGATTAAGAATCCTGTCTCATTGGACAATTAAAAGTTTTCTGAATTTGTTAATCTGAAACAATATGTTTTTACCATTGAGATCGCAAACCTCAGAAATAGAAGTCCCCAGTGTAATCCTACGCATTAAGCACTTGGAAGCTAAGTCCTATGCAAAGTGGGCAAGACATGGATTCACAATAAAGTGCTGAAGAGCAATTCAGAAGATATTCCCCTTTCTCTACATTAGGAAACTAATTTGGCCTTAAAACAAACAAGAAAATTTCTTTCTTGACTACTTCATCCTGTAAAGCCACTGACAGAACAAAGGTGACTTTGCTTCCAATTTAGATATCAGACATGATAGTGAATGCAAGTAAGTGCACAGGTCTGCACTGTGGGAGGAATTTAGAGACTGGGAAGATGAAATGACACAGAGAGAAAGAAAATAATATATGAAAAAAAAGGACTGTAATACACTCAACCATAAAAAAAAGCAGTATCTCTAAAAATAGAAGAAATGTACCAGGCAAATGAAAGTATTTGTTTCTCTTAAGATACCACTGAAATACTCAATAGCTTGTTCTTGGAATATTTTGTGGTCCTTTGTCACTATTTATCATTAAAGAATCCCCAAGCTGTTTACCCAGTTCACCTAACGAGAACAGTTTAAATCTCAATGATTTTGTTACAAGCACTACTTTTCTAGGGAAGTGCATTTGAAATTAGCCTATTAACAAAATATTTTCCCTCCAGTGACACTGGTAATTCTGCCCAACACAGAAATAAAAAAATCTGGGAAACTGAATGTAACAATTGCTTCTCACACGCACTGGATTCTTCTCAAGTACCATAACATGCATTATTCCCAAAAAGGTCTCTTGTACTTTATCATCAAACAAAGATTACAGGACCTAGACACATCATAAAAGGGATTAATGTGAAGGTGCAAGAAATGGATTTGTTTAATGATGGTGGCATACATGAAAAAGTTGTTGCACCCTGAGATAAACCTTATCCATCAGCTTTGAGCATGTGCTTGAAAGTTGTGCAACTCTCTGCCAGAATTCCACAGAACAGGAAGTCCAGCACTTTGCTGTTATTGAAACAAGTAATATTTTAATGCATATTATTTAATAATGAAATGATCAGCATCCAATTTTTAAAGATGTGAGTCACCTGGCATTCTGAAGACATTTTACTAAGGTGTGCAATGAATTTATCCACATCTACGCCAAGGTAATTGCTAAACATCTACTAAATCCCCTTTAAGGTACCTCAGAGTCCTTCATTACTGGCCTAACATGTGCATGTAAAATCTGCATATGTGTGCCCTTTGGTCTTTGAAGACCATCCTGACCAGTAACCACTATGTACAGCTGGATTCCTTGCACCATGATGTCACCTTGTGCAGAAGGCCCACATGTGCAGTCCAACTGATCCCTCTGTAGCCATGTCTTTTGTGTCCATGGCAAAATAAAGGTGTGTAGACTTCTCTGAGCAACACTAAATTAGGATCTTACTACAACTTGAGATAGGAATTCAAAATGGAAGGTCAATTCCAACAGTAGGAGCACATTGCAAGTCCTGACTAATTGATAAGAGCACCAAGGAGGAGAGGATTACTGAGGAAGCCCACAGATGCTCCGTGTCTTTGACAAGGACAGAAAGATGCAGTTGTTAGACACCATTGCCATTACCTTCTTAAGACAGGCCCACTTGCCTAACCAGTGTGAAACATACCCTCCCCCAAGCTCCAAAACAGAGGAAGACAATGATGTTTTATAAAGAGGGAAGACAGGAGACAGGGAAGGAAACAGCAACTCACAGAACAGAAATACTACCTGCTGTGATGAAACAGAGGTAGGCAACCCTTCCTGGGATTTTAGAAAAGCACAGGGCTTCTATATGACTTGGTAGCAAGTTCAAGCAAGCTCAACAAAAATAAGTATGGCTCACAACACAGAGTCTGGGGTACTATTTTTAATTTAAAAATTAAAAACATGGTAGAATTTACAAAACATATTCAAATCATAATAAAAATACTGGCGTTCACTCCGTGTACAAAACGAAAGCTGTAAGTCACAATTCTAAGAAATGCCTTCTGAACAACCACTCATACGTACTCCTTTCATTTTTCACATACAGACAAACCTGACTGCTGTTTTTATTTCTGGGAATATTACAGTATTTCACAAAGCCTCCTCTCCTGTTTTTTAAAAATTTTTGACAATTGTACTTCCTTCTCCTCCCAGCCCCTCAAAAACACACAGTAGAAAAAGCAGCTATCATAAAAGTTATTCTTTACCTGCTTCTACCTTGACAAGAGGCTACTGCATCTTGTTCTAAGTCTTCTAAATGCAAATTTCATCCATTCAGTTGCTACTCATGCTAACAGAAAGCAGTTTCCCCTACAGTTCAATGAGAAACTTCAAAAAATCGTATGACAAAATAAAATATCCAAGCAAAAGGATGGCAAAGCTACTAAGCATTCAGAAACCCTCAAAATAAAGAATCCTGTGCTTACCACAGATAAACACAGCTTTTCTGGACACTCTGGTAATGCTGTCAGAAACAGTTCCAATTGTTTGGTACCCTTGAAGGAAAGAACTACCCTCCCATGTGCTCCTAGACCTCTCCCCAATTCTGTGTGCTCATCAAAAAGGCCTACAGATCCTGTCAGAGGCATTCAACCTCTGTAAATACACTAATAAGTACCTCTACATTGCTATGGTGCCAAAATAATCATGACACACTTCAAATAGTTCTTGATAATGGATCCACAAACATCAAGCTAGTGGACAGCAATTAGAGAAATGAAATGTGCCTAATGTCATGGCAGCTGCTACCACGCATTTCTCCGAGATGACACTGGTTATCTGCAGCAAGCTTTGCACACTAGAACAGAAAAAATACAGTTTTTCATAAAGGTACGCTGATGAGCACTGAATACATGAGATCTGCAGCATTATCCTATCTCATCATTCAGTGATACCTGTTCCACACCGGCAGTGATGCTCTTCCAAGTATGGACTTGACCTGCTGAAACAATGGACGTGGTAGACTGTCCAGGTAGGATGTGGCAGGTGCCCAGCCTCAAGAACTCCATTTCCAGATGAACATCATCCCAGTTTGGAGTTCACTGGGTGTTGTGTCAGACATACTTGCAAGGAATGGCAAGCTTAAGACAAATGACAAAGTGTACAGCATTTGCCAGCAACTGAACTGTGGCACCTGACAATGCTGTTCTTCAAGTACTACACAGAAGGAGAGAGACTTATGAAACTTCTACTTTGATCCCAAGTCCCACATTTCTATTAGTTTTGTACCCTAAATTTACAGTGCAGGCAGTTATAAAATGAATACTGCACACCAATGGAGTAATTTACTATGAGGAAGTTATTGAAATGCTGAGCTTGTTTCCAGGCATTTATGTCCCATCTCTCCAACAGGATGAACCAACAGTATTTTAATAACAAATAAGATCACAGCACACTGTACACTCAAAAATTCTTGTAAATGATTTAGCACAGATGTGCACCACCAGAACCAATTTTCATGTATAGGTCTGCAATACTGAGCACTCAGGTTTTAATGCAAGAAGGAATCCATAATGAATACAAAATTATCACCTTGAGAAAACAAATTATATTAATTTTAGCTTATCTCTTATAAATAGAATCTAAAGTAAAAAGTCAAACAGCTTCTTTTATGCATACAGTATTCTGTCTAGAAGGAGAATGGATCAGAAATCCTTTTGTAGGAAACACAGTGCTTGAAAATTTACCAGAGTTTTTAAGGAAGTAAATCGTCACAATCAAGACCACGTTAAAAAGCAGAATATAGATAAGAAATTTATCATCATAATTCAAGAAGCAGTGAATACCCAGCAGAAATACCAACCAGTACGTAAAAGGCAGTAACTGATTTCACATAATGAATTATTGTGTTTACTACCATGTAAGATATGAAGAATAAAAGTCTAAGTGGATTCAAAAAAGGAATTGAATTCATGAAAGACAAATCCATTGGCAGAAATTTAGCAGGGCCTTTCATACGCAGCCTCCGTGAAGTTGCTGAGAAATTGACTGCAGAGGGGAAGGAATCTCTCTTGGAAGTAAAAATTGAATCCTAGGAGGTGTTTTTTGCATACTTTCCTGAAGACATTTGTTTTTTCAGTTTGTGCACTGGGACACACGAGCTACTGGCACAGTTCTGAAAGGCTGACGGTGTGCCCACTATTAGTCACAGGAGTAACAATGTCAATAATTTGAAATCTTTAGCGTGTTCCGATCCAATCACATTTTCTTCAAAAGTCTGAACATGCTGACTGAGGTGGTAACGCACACACAAAATAAACGCTATGACCTCTGTAAAGATTAGGGAAAAGAAAAAAAAAAAACCAGTAAAATTTGTTGCATCCAGCTTCTACTCCAGTGTGAACATTTTCAGCTTTGCTGTCATCCAGCCCTTCAGGTTGGATCCAAATAGAAGGCAAGAAAACAGGGAGAGATTTGTTTTAGAACACATGCAAGAATTCCTAAATCAATTATGTTCATCTTTGAAGCATCTTATTTAGCATTCCATTGACTTTTGTCAGAAGATTCTAAATTCTCAAGTCAGAATTGTCAAACTGATGTTTTTAGACTATCATATGAAATCCATACAAACCTCTACAGATTTAAAACATCACCTGAAGCAATTAGTGCAACAGCACTACATCAAGTGGTCAATTAAAAAATATTGATATACATAAGATCCTGTGTCTGTCAAAATTTATACAATGTTGAGGGGAAAAACAGGAAGTTTTCTTGGTATGTGCCATCAACCACTTAATCTATGCTTTTCCACAAAACTTATTTTCGTCCTTCACTAAAGGGAAGGATGCTTGCCAAGCATAAACCACAGATCAACAGATGACATACTGTGTTCCCAAATCTGCTGCTGGAATGCCTGAGTGCCTTTTGTGCATACTGTTCTTCAAGAGCAGAGTAAAAAATCTTGGCCAGTAATGAAAACAACACTTCCACTACATTTTTTTGGTAGTCTGAGAACCTGAATAAGCAAGGCAGGACACTGTGCAATGAGATGGCTGAAGGGGTCAGACTCCTTTACCCCAGGAAAGAGAAGGCAAAGAAGCTATTTAACCACAGCACACGGCTACTTGTAGGGTAGCAACAAAGACCACAAATGCAAACTCTTCCTGATGTCAGTGGACAATATTGAATGGGGCAATGGTCCCAAATGTAGCTTGGGAGGTTCACGTTGTATGTGAGCCAAAGTTCTTCCATTAGGAATAACTGAAGCACTGAAACAGGTTACCTGCAGAGGCTGTAAATCCCTCTCCTTCAGGAGATTTTTCAAGACACAGATAGACAACGCCTTGGCTGGATGGATCTAGCCTTTGCAACAGGCCTGCTTCAAGAAGGAGGCTGAACTAGGTGACCCCAGAGCTCCCTTCCAGACAACACTTCCATGGACACAAACACAAAGTCATCAAAGCAAAGAAAGTAAACCATGCTAAAGCATTGTATTTAACTATAGATAATAAGCATCAAGAAAAGAAGTTCATGTCAAACTACTTTAGTGCTATCAAAACAAAATTTCATATGGCACATATTGTATGAGATGCTTATTGAAACAAAACACAGAGAACTACATTAACTTTTAATGGAGAGCGTCAACACCACTATTCTGTTGTTTCCAAATTTTAAATCAAGGTGATGCATGACTTCCAAATAGATAAATATATTTAACAGCTCAGTACTTGCAGCTTAACATGCCTCAGTGACTGCAGCTATAAAGAAAAAAAAGAGAGAACTTCAGAGTACAAAATTTGAGAAACAGAATCACAATGGAATGCTGAACTGATAGACTGCAAGGACACTGGGCAGAATGTCCAAGATAAGGCCAGCAGGAACCGGATTAGGAGGAATAAACAAAGCCAACTCATCAAACTAGTGTGCTAACTAGGTAAAAGGCAATTCTGGCAGGGGAAGACCACAACCACTGACTCACAGCCACCAACTCAAGAAACCCACATACTCAAAGGAAGACTGAGCACGTGGGCTGATTAGCAGAAGAAGCGAGAGTCATTTAACTAACAGAAATACTAATTAATAAGGAAACTATATAAATTATAGCAAATAAACATTAATACCTTTGCTTATCAAAATGTATAGAAAATGAAAAGTCTTGATAATTGGTGTATTGGTTTTGCCAGCTAGGAACCCATTCTGTGCTGAACTAAATAAATCAAATACCTTGACTCTGTGTGGATTGGCCTCTTGCACACTGGGTGAAAGAACCCATTTCGGGACAACAAAGGCAAGACTCTTAGAAGCAAATATTGACAAATTTATTTACAAATATTACTCTTTTTTCCATCTGTAAACAACAACCACTTTGGCAAAAGCTTCTTGCAATGAGGTTATGACTCATTTTACTTTGCTGTCTATCCCCATTCTTTATGCAACAACCCAGACTTATTTGCTGCCCTGACAGGAAATGATTGCTTACAACACAGGTAACAGCAAGGTCTTTGGGCAATCATAGTCCTATGGGTCATTCTCTGGCTACAAACTCACCTCTCCTCAAGCAATTATATACTTCTGTGCCTTGCTTTGGCTCTAACCTAAATGAAGAAGGTCCATTTAATCACTTAATGATGATACTTCTTATTATTTGTCCTTCTACAGTTTTTTTAGCTAGGAAATCACCCCACTGACTATCACAAGTTACTTCATTATTTTCCTAAGACCAGCCTTTTTTAGACGCATTGTTTCTTCAGAGGGCATAACATTCTTTGGGGTTCAGTGTATACTCCTGGCCAAGCAACTGCAAGCAGGTTTTTTTCTTGCCACTAACTTGAATTTCAAGATATGTTGGAGAATTTCCATGTACAGGCTATGTTATTTAACTTCCAGAAAAACTTTAGTTAGTATTTATATTTACCTCAAGCAAGCTACAGTCAAAGTCTACTATATATGAAATACAGTAGAAATGTGTGCAGTAACTTCAATGGGCTATGAAAAATGCCTAGTCACATAATCTTCTTAATACTTACAAGACACAACATACCAGCATTAGTCAGAAATTATTACAGAAGAATTACATTATTTGTGCTCTTGGATCTTAAGTGTTTTACTGCTGTGGTGCCTGAAGCAGTTATTAGAACTGAAGCTCCTAAATCTGCATCGGGACTACCAAAACAAAACAGACTGAATCCCAGAGAAAAGAGGGAAGCGATGTTCAGCTGACCATCAACTCCACTGCTTGAATTTGTGAGCTGACTAAAGAAAAAATAAATAAAATAGCAGCACCCACTCCCCTATCCTGAATGCTCCTCTTAATCCTCTTTTTAAGGGCTTCTTGTATACACAGGGACAGACTAGCAGATCATAGGTAGACTTTATGAATTTAGTTAAAACAGGTGACTTACTTGATGGGGATTTTTTTCCTCTTCTCAGAATAAAAGAGGATAAATGGTTACACTTGATATGGACAAGCACAACAATTTCCAGATCAACACTGAAGGACACAGGCATGCAGACAAAGAAGTTTCCAGCTGAATAATGCTGACTTCTCTTCTGCAAGATGCCTATCTTTCCACTTCTTAAATATAAGAGTCAGTTAAGCAACTAAGTCTTTGAATTACCCTTTTCCTAATCATGCTTTCTTCCAGCTCCAGGGTCGCTGGCACCCCTTGGGAAGGACTGAGCTTGAGCTGTTCTTGTTATGATCCAGTGAACCCTAAAGGACACCACCACCAAAACAGTCTCAGACCCAAGAATTTAATGAAGAATTTCAGACCATCCTACTCTTTACTTCTTAAGGCCAAATACGTAGTTTTGCACTAACATGGGAACAAATGCTGAGCATTGTTGTATTAAATTCTTCATTTGTTTGTAAAAAGTCCATGATGCCTGCAAATTAATGTTCACTGAACTTCATCAGACACACTACAGAAATGTACCCCTATAACCTCCCAGCATGTTGAGCAGTGAAATATTCAACCTTAATTTGTTATACTGGACACAGCTCATTGTTCTCAGCTTCAAAAACAAGTCAGCGCCAGTTTGATGTGGGAGTGTAAAGAATTGATCCAATTCTGAACTAAACCTTGTTTTGGCAAAAAAACCCCCAAAGCACTCAGTCAATCAACCAACCAAAAATAGATTATTTCTCCCATAGTCTAAAACTGCTCACTAGAGTTGAAAAAGTTCCAGGAAACATCTGAACTGTGGAGAAACAGAAATAGGGGAAGGGGGAAAAAAAAAAAACCCAACAAAACTCGAGCCAGAGATGTTTCAATCAGCATCACAAAACTCATGTGCAAAATTTACAGCCACTGTATGAGAACAAACCACACACAAATACTTGTGATAAGTAAAACAGAGTAATATTAAATTAAACCAAAGCCTTCCCTTGTACTATTAACCACCTGAACTTTTAACCACACTTTCAAGTACAAATCACATAGGTCTTCATTATCAACTCAAATCAATTTCATTATTGGCTTCCATATTTGGTAATTTAATTTTATTTTTAAGTAAGGAAAGTTCTGCCACATCCATAATGGGCTATTCTTTCTCAAGGAACACTGGCCAGAATTCAAAGTGAAATAATGCAGATACTGAATATGTTAAACATTTCTTGTGTGCTTCAGATAATATCAGAATACTGTGGTGCTCAGACCTAATGTGACAGACAAGGACAGATAATCAACCAATGCAGTTCATAACTAAAATGCACTATATTCACTAAAAAATTTCCTGCAAGTCCACTTTAGTCAGTAGACAGAGAATAAAAAGGTAGTGAAAATAGGAAAGCACACCAGATTAAGGCCCAGAGTTTGACTGGACACAGCCTGTGGAGAAATAGCACTTTAGTGAGGTTGTTCTAGTTTGTTTGGATTTTTTTTCCACTTTATTAAAAACAAACTAAGTAAAAATACTAACATTCTAAACAAAAAAATCCATTAAAGATCCTGTGGTCTCTATAACTTCCCAGAAAAATAATGTATGTGACAGAAATATGCAACAAAGGAGGTAGAAACCAATCACATTATTGTACTTCTTTATATTGCAGTAAAAAACCCTAAAAGTTTCCAACAAAAGTGGCTTCCTTTCCCAGAGCAGGTGACCAGATGATTCAGTTTTAATGAACCTATGCAGCCACTTTCATTGTTCTCAGTTTTTGAAGAATGTATCGTAGTTCTCCTCCCTATAACCTAATATATATATATATATATATATACACACAAAATTCAATCAGCATTTTCTCAAAGGGAAAATAATTTCTTTAGAAGAGTTTCAAATTGCTCTATTTAATATCTTCTCACAGATTTTCCAGAGCATGCCAAATAAAAACTTTCTTGAATTCTGAGAAAACAATGCCACGACATGGAATCATGACATGCAGTGTGGTAGACATAGGCAGTCAGACACATCACCTGAGCTATCTACAACTACCCCATGGACACAGATGGTTCTTCCTATTTCATTCCTCCAAGTTTCCCTGCTTCGATATCTGCTCTGGCAGTCTAGAGCTTAAAGCAAGCATCTTCAGCTCATTAAACCAGCCAAAAAGCCCCCAACACAATGCAGCAAAAAACCAAACAAATCATCCAAATAAAACCTCCTCCATGAGTAGGTCTCTAACAGCTCACAGGCTGCAGTTTCACAGCAATCTAAGCCAAAGTAACTTCTGGCTGGGATAGGCTCTTACCTCCCTCTGGCTGCATGTTCCTACTCTTTCCCTTGTGCCAGCTTCAACATTCACCCAAACCTGTGCAAAACCATTTCAGTGAGCTGAATCAGAAGACTCCCACCCACTGAAGAGAACTAGAAAAATATCCCTCTGCTTGGAAAATGCACCAGAACAGGTTGGTGCAGGTTCTAGCAAGCACAAGGGATCCGAGGGAGGCAGCCACCCAGTACATCAGCCCAGGCTACCACCAAACCACAACTCCAGTGACTTCACTCACCAACAGGCTGGACAAGCAGCAGAGCTGACGCACAAGAGAGAGAAGAAGTGCACATCCACAAAGGAGATCACACCTCTAGAGCAGCAGCAAGCTGTTAGTTTAGTTTAGCTGGCTTCATCCCTACAGTACGTGGCACAGCACAGCCACGACTGGCTTCAAGGGAAAATACTACTTCTTCATTCCAGAGCCTCCTGTGCTCTGCTTCTCCAATAAACCACTGCTAACTATGTCTGAGCGTTTAGTAAGTCAGAAGCATTTGTGAACTTTCACCTTTCAGCTCCCACTTTGCACGAGCAGGACAAAGGTGATCAACCGCCCTTACGCACTTCCATGCACAAGCTGAACATACCAGAAATTTAAGTCACTTGCATTCACAATTAGTTTAACAGACTGAAATACTTATATTGACAGTCTGCTAAGGTGCCACTACATTTCTTAAACCCTACAATAAAATATCTCACAGGCTTCTTTAACACCTATCTATATTACCATTCTGGCAGTGTAACTGCACATTACATGCAAAAAACCCCCACTCACTTTCAATAGGTTTGTAAATAAAAGTGTGTAAATAAAGTCAAGTAAGGGAAGAACAGCAAACTCATCTGCTTTGGATGACATTCCTCACTGATGCCTTAAGAATACTCCACTGGGAGTCTTAGTCCTGTTTTCCACCATAGAGACATGCAAACAGATGGAAAGAAGGCGAGACAGCTCAAGCAGAATGCTATTCATTCACACATACTTTACACCAGTAAGGTAAACAAACAGTGCTGGGCCCATTTCAAAGGATGGCTGTCAGGAAAAAATACTAATAAAAATTGAAATAACACCTTTTATTACTGGTTAGTAGCATTGTGCCAAAGACAAATTCTGGGAACAAGCCTTGTTCCACAAGAAGGCCACAAAGGTTATATACATATATAAACTGTAGAACAAATTCTATGTTTTCCACTAATAAAAACCTCCAGAAGAAACACCTTTAGAAAACAGACATCATAACCAGCAGCACCAACATTTCACTGTTGAGGAAACCATACAGGAACTAACACTGGTTTTTTGCACTCAACCCCAGACAAGGCGAAACCCTGCACACATGCCAGACCACAGTGGTTTAAATAGGGTCCTGCTAATCCTGCACCTGCCCAGATAGGCAGGGCCTGCCTGTTGCAAGTTTTCCTCTAGGATCCCTTACGTTGCTGTGTTTTTGTCAACTACAAAGGGACACTCAATTTCTTGTTGCTCAAATGGATGCAAACCCACATCAATTGCAGAAGGTGCTATATTGTTACAGTTGTATCATAATTATTAAAAATCAGAATATTTGTAATTCAACTTCAACTATGTAGCATGGCTGAGATTTTACCTGGAAACAGACATTAGGAAAATTATTCATTCTGGAAGGGATTTTACACTGATAGAAAAAAAAAATGCAGCATTCACGCCTCAGTGACAACAGGACAGTGACGTGCACGTTGACCCTCAATTAACAATGATGTCTGAATTAAATACTTTCAACTGCTCCCAGGGTGCACTTGAGTTCATAATTTCAAACAAAAGCTTGTTGTTATGTCCAGGTCTCTCTACAAAGACACATCAATCTGCTCCCAAGCTCCATTCCTTCTCACATCCACTGGTTCTTGCCTGTTTGCCAAGGCCTGCTGTCCATACCTACATAGAAATGGCTAAATGTGGACAGCTTTGCTATCTGGATGTTCCTCCACCTTGGTACTTTGAAGAAAAATGGGCATTTAATTTCCTGATAGGTCACCTTATGCACCTGGACATGTCTGGTGTGGTCAGCACATGCCCACGTTAGCATCAGGGTGGTGAACACTGGAACAGGTTACCCAGAGAAGTTGTGAATGCCCTATCCCTGGAGGTGCTCAAGGACAGGTCGGATGGGACTCTGAGCAACCTGGTCTAGTTGAAGGTGTCCTTGTCCACGGCAGGGGGGTTGGAACCAGATGATCTTTAAGCCCCCTTCTAACTTAAACCACTGTATGACTATGATCAGCTAAGAGCAGGAGCAGGCTCTGGCGCGGCCCGCGGGCACACGCTTGCGGCTTGGATGCACCTGAGCTGAACCGAGCTGCCCTGGGGCGAGGCCGCCGGGGTCGGCACACCTCGGGGCGGCACCGCCAACGCCGCCCTGCCCCCGACAGGAATCCAGACACGGGGAGCGGGCCAGGGCCAGCCCAAAGGAAGCGACGCCACGGCCCGCCGCGCCCTCACCGCTCACCTGCCGCCGAGCTCAGCGCGACCCTCCGGTGCCTCCTGCCGAGCTCCCGCAGCTCCTCCTCGTCCTCCTCCAGCCTCCAGGCTTCGGCCATCGGCGGCGGAGGGGCAGCTGGCAGCATTCAAAAAGCGGGGGCTGCCATGGCCGGCGCCCTCTCCTCGGCGCGGCCGCCCGGCCCTCGCGGCCGCCGAGCCCGCCCCGCACCTGCGCCCTCTCCGCCGCGCTTCCCCCGGAGACCGCTCCGCGCTCCTGCCGGNGGGCGGAGGAGGCGGCGGCGGGGGGAGGTACCTGGCTGCCGCCGCTGGGCAGCCGCGCTCCGTCGGGCAGCTCCACTGGGCAGCAACTCCGCGGCCGCGGGCACCGCGCGGGAATGGGCCGGCGAGCGAGCCCCGGGGCGGCCACCGCCGGCAGCGAGCGGGGTGTGCGAACTCGGGCGGCCTCATGCTAAAGGGGAGAAGGGGCTTACTGTGAGAGGGTGCGAGGTCTGCCTCGCCTCAAGACGAGGGCACGAAGATGCCAAGAGGAGGATGGTGCCAGAACTCTTTTCATAGGTACCCTGCGACAGGACAAGGAGCAATGGCCATAAACTAAAATACAAGAAGTTCCACCTCCACCTGAGGAAGAACTTTTTTATGTTGAGGGTGGCAGAGCACTGGAACAGGCTGCCCAGGGAGGCTGTGGAGTCTCCCTCTCTGGAGACACTCAAAAGCCACCTGGACATGTTCCTGTGTCACCTGCTCTAGGTGACCCTGCCTTGGCAGGGGGGTTGGACTAGATGACCTCCTAACAATTCTGTGATTCTGTGAGGTGAGAAGGGCAGTTACTGTGGGTGGCCGGAAAGTCAGGAGCCCCGGGAGCTGAAGCTATTGTAGGTGCAGCAGACTGTGGCCCCGATGCTGGCTGAGGGCTGGGGGCAGGCAGGCTTTTGACTGGCAGCCGTTGTGGTTCAGGGCCAGGAGGATGTGTGTCTTGGCCTGAGTTCATCACCGTGGTTTGAACTACTTAAGAAGTCATCTTAGGACCTACTTGAAACCAGTGAGGTACACACTTAACACCACTGAAGCGATATGAAAAATATGGCCATGTTTCAAGTGAGACACTTGTGTAGTTTTACCTCTAATTTTCTTTTTGTTTGTTTTTTTTTTGTTCCCTGGGCCTCAGTTGCCTGTATCTAAATAGAGATTATATTGCTTCTTCACTTCATATGGTAACTGTAAAACCAAATCGTAAATGTTTTTACATATTATTCCATTGCAGCTACTACTAAAAAAGGATATAAGTAAGATAAATTCAGCTTTAGAGCAAGTGAAAAAGGGACAGTAAATTAATAAAGTGTATGACCACAAATTAGAGCAGGAAGATACAGCTGAACAGTGAGTAATCCTAATGTTGAGCAATATCTGTGCTGACACACTGAGCACTTTCTATGCTCACAGTGAATAAAACACACTGTACAGGTTGAAAAAAATGTAATCACAAAACTGAAAAATATATAATGCATGAATATAAATGATTGCTTGTGCATTTCTTAGTGTTTCAGTGCTTGACTTTACAATCATTGTTCCTTAACAGAGGCTTTTTTCCACTGGAGCGCTTAGTGTTCAAGTGGTATAATAGTTACACTTTGAAGGACATAGGGCTTTATACTGTAAAAAGATGTAAGGCCAGGAATAAAACTGAATGTACAGCAGGACTGTATAACAGACAAATGAAACCTTCCACTACAGGTATGTGTTCTCAAAAGCCTCAGGCTTTGGATGACCTCTGCATGGATAGATTCCATGGTAGTCCAAGGAAATCACCTTACAAATTTCAGTGCAAGATCAACATGCCTCGTACATGATCTAGAGCGGGTACAAAACTCTTAAGTGGAGCACTGCTGTCACAGGTACATGCTGTTGGTATGTGCATGTATGAGAGACAAAAGAAGAGGCTTTCTTCTCTGCTTGATTTTGCACATTTTACACTCCTGTGTAAAACAAACTGTGTTGTTTGTATTCTGGTTCTCTACTGTGAAGCCAAAATGCAGCACCTGTATTCAGCTCCTAAACTCCACTAACCACAAAGAACGACAAGGACCATCTGTTTTCCACTTCCTGAATATCTCCTTTCTGTGCTATGTGTTTCACTGATGCTTGGAGGAAAGAAAGGAAACTTGGTATCATGTAAAATTACTAAGGAAGGAAAAACCAGAAATAAACCATAGAACATAACACAAATTCAAAGAGCCCTCAAAAACTGGATTAAACCTCCTTTTGTTGCTGTTGATGAAATTGACAGAAGCTTTCAAGCATATAGAATTGAAAAATTTGGACAGATCTTAGGCCTAAGAAAATCATGCTGAACAGAGTAGCTCCAGCTATGAGAAAGAAAACATTCCCGAAAATACCACATAATACATCATAGAGCTATCATGAGTGTTTGAGGTTGATGATCCTCAAGAGTTCCTTAGTGATCACTGGAAAAGTCCAATTTAAAAATGGAAGTGCAATAACCAAATTATAGAAAGTGATGAAGTCCCTGAAGTAACTGCTTGGCCATGCACTAAGCTCTGCCAGCTGGAAATGCACATGGGACAGTGACTGTATTAGGGCTAGATGAGCCATTCAAGAAATGCCTGTAACTGCTTGAAGATGGATTTCACCAGAAAGAAGAGATCAAACTAAGATACAAGTCATATATGGATACAATATTCAGGTAGCAATAACCAACATATTACTGTAAACAGTACTGCAAACAATCTCCAATCAATACTACTGGAAACAAGAAAATTTCAAACATTTAAACAAAATTAAAATGCAAGGCAGCGTTCAATGAAATACTTGAATCATATTTCTGAAATTTTTGTTGCAAAAAGTATTCAATAATACTCAATCCCTCCAAAAGGAGGTTGCTTACTAGTATATAGAATTCTTCAGGGTAGGCATGCTCACACTGCCAGTGTACCAGTAATAGAACCAAAGAACAGTTTGGGTTGGAAGGGACCTTGAAAATCGTCCAGTTCCAACCCAGCTGCCATGGGCAAGGACACCTTCCTTCCACTGGACCAGGTTATTCAGAGCACCATCCAGCCTGGCCTTGAACTCTTCCAGAGACAGAGCATTCACAACTTCTCTGGACAGCATGGTGCACTGCCTCACCACCCTCACATTAAAGAATTTCTTTCTAGTATTTAATCTAAACCCACCCTCTTTCGGCTTAAAGCCATTCCCCCATGTCCTGTCACTATCTGCCCATGTAAAAAGTCCTTCTCCATCCTTTTTGTAATCCTCTTTAAAGTACTGGAAGGCCAGAGTGAGGTCTCCCCAAAGCCTGCTTTTTGTCAGGCTGAACAACCTCAGCTCTCTCAACTGTCTTCATAGGAGAGGTCTTTCACCCTTTGGGTCATCTTTGTGGCCCTCCTCTGGATGCTCTTTAACAGGTCCATGTTTTTCTTGTGCGGAGGACCCCAGAGCCAGATGCAGCACTCCAGGTGGGGTCTCACCAGAGTGATGTACTAGGAGAGAATCACCTTCCTTGACCTATTGGCTCTTTCTCTTTTGATGCATCCCAGGATATGGTTGGGTTTCTGGGCTGCCAGCACACATTGCTGAGACATGTCAAGCTTCTCATCCACTAATACTCCCAAGTCCTTCTCCCAAGGGGTAGTCTTGATCCGTTCTCTGCCCATCTGTATTTGTGCTTGGGATTGTCCCAAACTAGGTGCCAGACCTCCCACTTGGCCTTGTTTAACTTCATGAGGTTTGTACAGGCCTACCTCCCAAGTCTGTCCAGGTGCCTCTGGATGGCATCCCTGCCCTCCAGCATGTCGACCACACCACACAGCTTGGTGTCACTGGTAAACTCACTGGGTGCACTCAGTGCCACTGTCCATGTCAGTGATATTAAACAGCACCCGTCCCAATACAGATCCCTGAAGAATGTCACAAGCATTCAAGTTTAGAATTGATTTTTGGGCTTTAAATGCCTCCATTTTTTGCAAGTAATCATTTGCTACTGAGTGCTTGCCAGACACTTTCATCCATGCTCTGTCTGTGAGCTTTGACTCACTTCTAGTTCATGTTGGTATTTTCAACTGATAAACAGCTTCAGGGGTTTTTTTGTCAAATGCCGCACATCACTGGGTTCATACCTGATAAAGGTGTCAACTAAATAATGGAGGTACCTAGGAAGGAGGTAGGCTTTAACAAGTCTGCAGGAGGTAGATTGAGCTCTAACAGAGAGCTCCTGAGCAGCAATGGCAGATACACCTTAGCAGTCTTGGAACAGACCCTGACATAGCCCTTTATCTGGGTAAGCAGTTTCTGCAGGGAGGAGAGAGCTGTGCTTTTTCATCTTTGGACAAGCAAAAAAACCAGCTGTTGAAATAATCAAAAGAGCCACAGTTGCTGGCAAGTCTAATAATAGCCTAGGCCAGACAGAGTATTTTGCGATCATTTGGCTCAGATCAGAACACACACACACACACACACACACACACACAAAGACTTTCTGCTGCTTGGTTGATGGACCCAAGGGAAGAGCGAAACAAAGAGGAGGAGAGAATGAATTGGACCAAATAATTTAAAGTGCAGAAGAAATTAAAGCCATGTGGGAAATTCTCTTCAGAAAGTCAAGGAACCAAGCTCCTCTTTTACTTTTCAGCAAATAAACTGATAGAAATTATAAAAAGAAACAAAATGGGAAGAAAGAGTACATAGAGATGCAAGTTGCAGAAGCTGAATTTAAAAAAAAAATGAAAAAGAAGGAAAGCACTTGCTGCAGTCTAAGGTAGTTGAGACGAAAGCATCAGCATGTGGCATATGTTGCTCTAAGGCATTTCATGAAGTGCAGTGTATTTGTGTCTTACAAGCAGGATGAAGGAAAAATAATTGCATTCTTGTACTTCAGTGAGAATCTCTGCTGCATACATGTGCGTAGGAATAAAAGGCTTTTGTATATTTTCATAGCTACACTTCTCCAGGAAAAAGAACTTTACTGTCTCAAAAAGTCTGCAGTTTGGTTATTAAAGTCTGGACATTTCTCACTGAAATTTTATTTTATCATATGCATCTTTGCTGTAATGTACATACCTGTAATTTCACAATGGTAGAGTAAAAGAAGGAAATAACTGGGTAAATGGGTCTTTGTAGTCTCTGCTGAATGTTTACAATTAGTTGCCTTGGCAGTTATTATTTTATAAGTATTTTGTTCTGATTTGCATCTTTGGAATTGCCACTTTGTTTGGCCCTGAAAAAAGACACTGTTTTTCAACAAAAAATGTCAGTTCTATAGAATTGCTTAATTGAAGTCGCCCGTGTAGCCTCAATGTCTATTTAGGCTCTGCAAAGCAGCTGAAGCCTGCAATGAATGTATCAGTGTTTGGCTGAGATACAGGAGCCTCAGACCACAAAAGAATGCAGACAAAAGATTTTTTAAAAATGCAAAGGATGAAAAAGAGTATTTTCAAAGGGGAAAATATAGCCGTTGGACATGACAACATTATTTTTATTCTCAGTAAAAATAGCAAGGGTCTCATTCAATAGACGAATGACGTTAGCGATACAGCCAGTGTAGGAAGCTGACATTGGTGAGGGCCAAGATCTTATAATTCAATCTCCATTTGTGTTCAGCTGATCCAATGAGTTTTAGTGTAGCTGGAGAATGACATTATCAGGGGCCTGCAGGCTTCCTGAAATATCTTCAGCTAAATGCAGGTTCTCCTTGCATTTTTACAACTACTTGTGGCTTCTAGCATACCAGCATGATGACAATCTAAAGGTGAGTGGTTTTGTGATGAATGAAGATAATTAAAACAGAATAGTATTGGTTTCCTTGAATAATGACCTTTCTTACTGAAACCCTGGAAAATCACCTTGATGCAAAACTAGGAATTTTGAGACTGCTCTCAAAAAATGTGAAGGATTTCTCTGCATGAAAGCAGCAAATCAAATAATTTCGAAAGACCAAAAATTGGCAGCCAAGGGGGGAAAACCTATTCAGAGAGAGAGTCTTACAGTTCTTAGTTTTTAAAATTACTTTTACAAATAATTTTTGTTACTTTTGCTGTTTTCCAACTTTTGTGGGCTAAAAGCACCCTTTCCTTTCCTGTCTTGTTAACAAACATCTTTCTAAAGTATTATTCTCCTTTATTAGTCTTATCATTTGTGGGGTAATAAATAGATAAAATAGTTTCTACTGCCTTTATGATTAGAGAGAATAAGAAAAAGAAGTAGAAAGAAGTGAGAAAATATGGAAGGGTAAAGAGCTGGTACAGAGCTAAATACTTCTTAGAATGAGAGGCTGTCAAAGCCAAATGAATTCATAGTTTGAGTGCTGAAGTGTGCTCACGTTTGCTCTGTAACCACGGAGTTATCAGAGGACAAAGTTGATGTTGTGCTAAGTGAGCTGGCAGCAGCATGATGTAAGAAGTATTATCACATTGGACACACGTGAGTCTAATACCTAAGAATACACAATGCTAGCCCCAGGAGAGAGTCCAGCAGCTTTCCTGCTGCAGTTTGCACTTCAGTGCAAAGAGCTGACAAGGGAAAAACTTATGGAAGAGAGTGAATAGAGTCCTAAAAAAAATTTTAAAAGGTGAAATGGGGTCATAAATCTGTCGATTGCAGTAAATTTAGGAGTTTCTCACAGTAATTTGTAGGTGAGGTGTAAATTTAGTAGTTTCTCACAGTACTGAAATGGGCTAAAGGTATGAGTAGCTCTGATTTTGTTTTCTTCTGTTCCTCTTGTCATTAAATGCATCTAAACTGCCTTTCACTGGAAATATATATGACATACAGGTAGAGAATCTTCACAGTTCAACACAAAAATTTAAGTCTCCTGGTTTTGGTTGTTTTTCTTTATTTGGAGGTGTGTGTGTTTAGTTGTTTGGGTTGGAGTTTTTTTCCCCTCCACAGTACCACCTGTGAGCACTCAGGCATTCTGTCATGTTCTTTTTGTGCTGAACACTGACAGAGTTCACACTTAACAGAAGTGTTCACAAAGCTACATTAATATACAGCAACAGAATAATTTTTCAATTAAATATTTGTATGGTAATTGCTAATTCGGTGCTCAGAAGTTTAATATTAATGAGGTTGTAACAGTTTAGTTGCATTAATTGTGTTTACTAATGGAAAAACACTTTTCTAATGTGGAAGTTGAAAAAAAAATTCAAAATACATGATGACAAATAGAGTATTATGAGTTTCCAACTTTAAAAGTAAATTACTTTGATTTGTTCCAGACATTGTTTCAGTCATACATTCAACAACACACAACTTCTTAAAACAATTTCGTTTTATGAAGAGTTGAGTGAAAAAACAGTTTGACAGTTTTGATCAAGTACTTGGCTAGGACACCTGATGAATTGTGGGTGACACCTGCTTATTTTAAGCCAGACAGCCAAACACTATGCAAGATATAAAAGTGTTTATTTTTCAATTTCTTTGATAAGAGGGGAGGACCTGCATACCTCAGTAGCAATTCGGGAGTAAAGAAAAACAATCCTACCAGTCACTCCTGTCTTTTTCAATTTTACACCACAACCCTTACTCTAATCACCAAATGTCAGTAGAGGAATAGATGATGACAAGCATCCTCATCATCAAGGCCTCCATAGTGGCTTTAAAGAGGCTTAAGACTTGACATCAACCAAGGGCTTTATGTATTTCACACTCAGGCTTGCCAGAATCTATTTTGCTAGGCTTTTAGGGGTCCTTCACTCCAGTTAAAAATACTTGTTTAAATAACTGTAGTTTCTGAGCTGACAACTCCCAGAGCATATCTATACTATTTAGATAGATGAAAAACTGAACTCCAGAACTATTCCTTTTTCTGACTTCCAGAAACAGTTTCATGTTATTCATACATAGCTACTACAAAGCAATCTGGTGTTTTTGGTATCAATGACCTCTTGCTAAATTCTTCAATGTTGAGTTTTATTAGCAGTATAGCAAGAAAGAAGGCCTTATCCTATCTTTTCCTACCTCCTAACTACTTTGCATATACATATACACATTCACCAGGTTCAGTGTTTTTTCCGTGTTTCCCAAGTTATGGTCATAGGATTGCATCATTCAAAAGAAAAGGGTTCATATGATTAAAAAAATACAAAGCTAAAGTTTATAATGTGATAGTAGAACAGTAACCAGATTTCCTGGTTTAGTTGTGGAAGTGGATGGTGCCAGACTCTTTTCAGTGGTGTGCAGTGACAGGACAAGGAGCAACGGCCATAAACTAAAACACAAGGAGTTCCACCTCCACATGAGGAAGAACTTCTTTATGTTGAGGGTGGCAGAGCACTGGAACAGGCTGCCCAGGGAGGCTGTGGAGTCTCCCTCTCTGGAGACATTCCAAACCCACCTGGACATGTCCCTTTGTCACCTGGTCTAGGTGACCTGGTCTAGGTGACCTGCCTTGGCAGGGGGGTTGTTGGACTAGATGATCTCCAGAGGTCCCTCTGGATTCTCCCCGAGAAGGTCTCCCTTCTGTGATTCAGTGATGTGAAATCCAAGTATGTGCCAAATGTCTGGAGCTCCCAGTGAGGTCAGGACTGATGAAGCAGCATTTTTGCAAGATGCTGTTGGCAAAATCCTGACAAGGATGGAAAATTTCTCACAGAAAGCTCGCACCTTGAATCAGAGCTTCACAGTAGCTGGTTTCTGGGTGAGATCTGCCTACAACAATTCTCAACTGAAAACTGAAGCAACTTGGATATTCCCTAAGGCATAATTTTCAAACCATTTTAGACTTCCCTCACATCTTCTTTTCTGTGGCATTTTGTCTCTCCTACTCTTTCCCAATGTGCATATATCGTAACTCCTCTAGCCTGTCCCCAAACTCTGTCTTCCTCAGGCTACAGCTACTCATACTGTTTATTCTTCACAATGTTTATTCCTTTACCCATAAAGAAAATGCACTCTTTCCTCACAGAAAAACAGCTCATACGGTCCAGCTCTTATAGTTGCTTGTTGCAATTTAATTAGCTCAAAGGAAATGCCACATTCTTCAAGAGGCTGCTGAGCAGAAAGCTTTAGGAGTGGGGAAAGCATGAAAGGCAGAGAAAAGCCTGGGTAGAATTTCCTGGGGTTTCACACCTTGGAAGGATGTACTGGCTATTCCTCTCTCCAAAAAAGGCCTCACTCCTTTACATGAGTTTTTCTTGTTTCTCACGACAGGAAGTGGTATCCAGGAATTAGTAGGGTGAAAAGAATTCCAGACACACTCACCTGTGCTTTCTACACTCTTTCTGGTGATTTCCACTGACTAACTAAATTGTCTTTATTGACAAAATTCTCTAAATGCTTATCTAAGGATAACTTTATCAATTCAGGAACTGCTTCACAGAAAAAAATCTTTTATGTCTACTGTGAATTCCTCTCCTCCCAATGCTGTCTAAATGCCAGAAGTTGTTTAAAGTATCTCTACAGTGTTCAAATCCCGATCAGTAAGAGTTCAATGGTCTGGAAAATAAGGAGGATAGTGTCAGAAGGAGTTTCTTGGGATGCTTTTACAAAAGCCATGTGTTCAGCACGGTGCTGGAGCCAGGAACAACCTATCAGTCCTGAAGCAGCTTTCTCAGACACAACTTTATTCCACAAAACCTTCAGGATTCTAACAAAGCCTTTGTATTCTGAAAGTCTATGATGTGGTCACGCCCCGAATTTGTACCTGGAAAAACAATTTCAGACTTCCTTCAAGATGAGAGAAAACAAGTGAGATATTCTAATTTAACTGAACATATAATTAAAACACAGTTTTTGATCTAGAATTCAGCTATGAAATCTACATAGACCACCTTCTCTTTTGCTCAGGTTGGAGGGGTGCATATAAAGAAGGTAGGTTTGAGTTACTCTCTTGTCTGTCTTTTATCTGTGCAGCAACACATGGAATTTTCTACTGTTGATAGCTCTGGCATACACAATTGCTATTGGCAAAGCAATGATTTAAAACTGAGAAAGGAATGCAAAAATTTGCAAAAGGGTAATACAAAATATGCAGATAAAACCTTGGTCCCATCTCAATTACAATGACAGTAAATAAAACCTTCCAAGGGGATTAATATGGGCTTATCATCCAGTCCCAGGGCAAAACATAGGAAATGTTCAATGCAAAAAGAAAAAATAATTGAGAACTTCTGGAGTAAACTGTGTCTTGTTTTACTCTGGTGCTTACACTGGCTGAATGTTGATATACTGCTGCAGCACTAGGGTTCATCCATCTTTAGATTAGCACTAAAGAAAATGCCTTAGTTTGACAGTTGTAAGTGAGCCTTGTGCTTTTTCTTTTTTATTCACAGCTGGTTAGGTGTACAGGTCACGTTCCGCCCTCATTAGCAAATGGTGGCAACTGAAGTCTAGTTATTAATTCTCCAGCTTGCAAGTTGTTAGCAAGTGAAGCCAAATAGTATTGACATAATGTTGGCTGAACCAGAAATTTCTGAATCTAGCAGGATCTTTATTTTTATTTCTGGATGGAAAACATCTTGTTGAAAAAAAAAGTGACTGCTTAGTGCTAGACAGGGTCACATATGCCAATGTTACACCTGGTATGTTAACAACTGGAAAAGTTATACTCCTGAATGTTTCTATTCTGATTCTTTTTTTGGAATTTGTTCAAGGCTTCTGAAAATTTACAGGCCTGATTACACTTCCTGTTCTCCCTGGGAAGTGAATTTTTTTGTGAGTGCAAAGGTTCTTGTTAGCTTAAAATACAAAAATATCTTGCATTTTCAAGATGTAATCTCCATCCTAGATACCCTGAAATACTTCAGCATTCTTAGTCTTCTACCATCAGGTGTATTCATTCTCCATCATCACTTGGTCAAGACTTTCAGGGAACAACTATGAATTTTCGTATTTTCCTAATGTATGACAAAATATATATTTGAGGAGGGCATGAGAGATGGAAAATCATCACTGTTAAGATATATCTAGTGTGCTCATGATCACAATACTCTGGCATGTTAATTAAATTAACTGAAGCCTAATTCAATTAATACACTTTTTTCATCCTTCTAATTACAATAGCATGACTTTTATTTGTGTCTTTTGTATCTGTTCGTGTACACATAATCATTCCTATTTCTGTCAATAATGAAGACATAATTTATAGAAATAAGCTAAGATTGACTTTTGTCCCTAGTAATGCAATTAAAGCCCAGAACTAAACGAAGTAAAACATTATGTTGCATGACAGGACAGCATCTGTTTTCTACTGTAGTTACTACTAAAATGTAAAGGGAATTTTGTATGCCATTTTTCCAATCTCTTCATTATCTTAAGAAAGATATTCATATGTCCTCTTTTTTTATCCTAAAATTTGACCTCTCCTTTTCAAAAATCTGTAAAATAGCATTGTGGCTTACCTTTCAATTCTTGGAAAATCCAGTGAAATGAATCTCTGGCTATTTGTGGGTACACATGTTGCTTTTCTTGCTGTGACTGTACTCTGAACTGTTGAGTTGAAGGAATATTGAAATGTCAGCATGCTTCTTGCCTATAAATAAAGAACAGGCACGTAGAATGAGTGGTGTCAAGAAGGGACTGACAAATCATGTTCACGTATAACCCTATGTTTCTTGTGTATAGCCCCCCTACAGCTCTATCCAATATTGATATATAATTTCTGCAGTGTAATCCAAATCACATTCAAAGGATGGACAATTTTTATTATCATTCGTCTTTGTCAGGATCACTTGAACAGCACATGTAACTGAACTCTGCAAGAAGCAATCTTTTCCTGTGCAAAGTGATATCAGAATACAAAGTGAGCCAAGAAGAAATAGGAAAAACAGAAGTTCACAGTACTCCTTAGAAAGAAAATCAAAGAGAGGTTATTGAACAAAGTAAAAACCTTTTAAAATTATGCCTATTGGACTTAATTTTTGATTTGTCTAATGTCTTGTTTCCAGAGTTCTGTTAAATTAATCCTTTTTATTGAAAATATTAATTAAAAGGCCTCCCAGTTGTCATAGCTCCTCTGTCTTCACTCAGCCTGGCTAATACACACATGCTACTTGAAAGCTTATTTCAAGCAGGAAATTCTGAGGCTACCAGAAATATCACGTTTATTAAAGTCTAGTGAGAAATCAGGAGAAATAGTAGAAACAGAAATGAGGATTCAGGAGAAATGATAGAATCAGAAACCATCTAGAGGAACTTTTTTGTATAATCGGTGAAGGATTGTAACATGATCACAATGAGGAAAAGCAGTTTTAAGGAACAATGAGTTGGAAGTGAGAGACAGAAAACAAGGGGTGGCAGTAGAAAAGTGAGGATCAGAATAAACTGCTATAAATTTTAGTTTGTTTCTGGCTTCTAAATGCCCTGAGCATCCCCTGATGTTTTGCATCTTAATCCAGGAAATTAAAATTATGAAGAAACACAATGAGATGTTACATCACAGAAATTCTGGCCTTACATTTGGCATCATAGTTCTTCTGTTTGTGCCATCAACTATATATTTGATTAATTTCTTACTTTTCTCCTGGTTACATTACTCTTTTTGTTGGCTACAATAGGAAGTTGTGTTTATGTATTTGTTCTTTGTATAGTAAATATTCTTGCACATTTATGATGAGCCCCCATGGTCCACAATAACCCAGACCCTGATCACAAGAAGCTCTGCGTAGGTTTCACCACAGCCTCCAGTGTCATGTTTTCTCCATTTCTCCTGTTACTCTTGGGAGCAAGTTCGGTGACGAACAGGCACAGTGACAACAGAGATGTATCACAGTCCTTCCAGGTAAGTGAGCCTCCTGGAAATACCATAGGGCATTGCAATAGTATGGAAGTAGTTCTTCTGCACTTCAAATGTCTTCAACTGTGCTCTACTCACTTTATGCTCTTTAAGATAGTTGGGGTGTTCTGCAATGGGAGGAGTCCTTCTTGGTGGTGGTATAAGGAATATAAAGGCTGTTTATCCAAAGGCCTCTTGTGGAACATGGCAAACAAGAGCTGTCAGAGCCAGAGTCTCAGCACCAGTTGGATGCCAGTTCAGACTGCTGAGCAACCCAGAATCCAGGGAGTACAAAGATAGTTTAAGGGCAGTCTTGCTTATCCTCCCCTAAGGCTGTGAATTCAGTTCTCCTTCTTCTGCATATGCAGTGTAAAATTTCTCCTGTAGCCCTGATGCATTATTTACTTAATTTGGCAGGCTTTCTACATCAGGATTGGGTTTCCTCACTTAAAAAACCAGTAGAAATAGGAATGCTTTCCCTGTGTTGTAAACAGGCACAGGAGCCTGGCACAGGTATTTCTGTACACCTATTTTAATCCCTGTCAGAAGATGAGGACACACACTCCAAAGAGTTACAATCAGTCTTTCTGCGAACTTCAGCTGGTTTTGGGTCAGTCATGTAAATCCTCACATTATCCACAAAACATGTATAATGCTGAAGTTACTCAATCGAAAACTACATATTTTCCAGACCTGCAGATTGATTTGATGTGATCACAGTTGTGGGGCAATAGTGCTATTCCATTTCAGTCCTTTGCCTCTCTTCTAGCAAACAAGAGGGCTGCCGATTTCTGCCAGCTGTGGGAAATTCTGAGATATGAATATTTATTCATTGCAATGTGAAATGAGCATAATTAAGGGTGATGTTTCAAAAAGCTGTATTTTGAAGGGAAAGAAAAGAACACCCGCAGACTTTTGTGGCAATTTGTTAAATATAAGGCTGAAGAGAAATCAAGCCAACTTCTTGAAGCTGGTACTGTAAAAATGGCTAGCTTTTGGAGCCTCATATTTAATATACTGCTCACAGAATTTATCATATCCAATTCTTTTATGACAGTCAGTATAACTTCATGTTTGTGTGTGATTCAGAGCTATATCAAAATGTGTTCCTGGAGTGTTGCATTGTATTGAGCCATTTTTCTCTTTACACCTCAATAAATTTACTACAGTGTGTACAATGTCTCCAAAATATATTTTAAAAATAACAGTATTGGAGATTCACCACTGCCTGAAGGATGTGCTCAATTCCATGCATATTCAAGATAAGACTTTCGCAGTCAAGCCAACAGGAAAAGAAGTGGTAGCCTTATAGACATAATGTGAAAAGAAATAGTACAAACAGTACAGACAGATAATTAAACAAAGCAGGAGAATCAAGACAGAACATTATTTCAGTGCAAAACTTGATTTGAGGTGAGACAGAGCAGAGCACTGGGCAACTCAAGGGGATACTACCTTCAGTATCTCCTAGGGTTGTGTTCTTAATTGGGTTGGACCATGACTTCCACTGTATTGCAAGGGTGATAGCAAGTGTCCAGCATGCTCATTTTAATCTGCTCATCCCCACTAAAACAGAGTATTAGTGAGGAGGAAGTGCTGTGAGGAACTATGTCTAGTGAAATCAAGTGAGCTAGAGTAGCCGAGCTGAAGAATTTATTAGCGTGTGACACAAAGAGCTTCCAGCTCATATTGGACAGTTTAGATGCACTGTTCCTACACTGAATAGCTTACTGTCCAAACAAATATTTTAAAAAGACCAGCAAAAGCCAAAGCAACAACACCAAAAAGCAATCAAACAAACAAACAAAGACAAAAAGGAGGAAGGAAATATAAGGCATGAAGAAAATGAAATACAGAAAAGTGAATCAGCTTTTCTAAGGCTCTACCCTTGCTAGTTCAAAGTCTTTAGTGGCAAAGGTCAGGAAGACTGGGAAAACTACTTTTGGGTCCTCTAGGCACTTTCTGTTTTGCCACAACAGGATTCTGGATAGAACTAAATCACCTGGACACTATGATAAGATAAATACACTGGACACTATGATAAGATAAATACACTGAATCTGTTTGACTGACTATTTTCTAGTAAACAGAACAAGAGAAAAGAAATGTAAGGTAAAAGCTGGTATTTCTTTTTTCATGTCTTGACAAGAAGGTAATTTGGTTTTATAGGCCTTTTCTCCTTTGATTAATTTAGATGCACAGGGAATAAAAGGTCCCTTTCTAAGACATTTTTACATTTCCAGAATACTGAGGGCGTATTATTGTGTTTTAAAAAAACATACCAGTTTTGGCCACCTATGGTCTCAGAAGCAGAGCCAATCCAGTCAGGTGAAAAGCATGCAGTTAAATACAGGTCTGTTACGTGATGCCATTGTAAAGAAACAGTGGCATTCTGAAAATAGCCATGGCTCATATTTGGAACTCAGCAGAATAGATAATCTCCTATGCAGTCCTGTTGCAGCCCTATTGCAGCCATATCTGGAATACACTGGCATTTCCAACCATTTAGGAATAATGCAGGAGAAAAATTATGGTAAATGGTGACAAAGTTTTCCAAAAGTTTCAGGGGAAAAAATACAACACTTTGTACAAGATGGACATTTTTAGGAGCTCCATGTGCAGGAAATAGTTCCGTTTATTACAGCAGCTCAAAATCAATGTTGACTGTTACAGGACCAGGTTTGGTTTGCAGTTCAATTCACCTTCATAAACCAACAGTTAAATTAATTCTTGCAAATGACAGTTAACCTGGCTTTTGCTAGCTCTGTGTCTCTGCATAAATATTTTGATGTGCATCTACCTGACACAGTGCCACAGATGTGTTGATATTTTTTCACTGTCTACTGCTCTAATTCTCACTCTTTAGCCTTGCTGGTAGATTTGAGTGTTTCAGCTGCATGTGTTAGGTGTCAAAGACTGCAGCACTGCAGCACTTGGTAAATTTGTTCGTGGCACTGATGGTAGCTGGGGACCTTGATGCTTCTGCTGCAACAAATAAACTACAGAGAGAGATCTTGCGCTGCCTGCATCGTGCTTCAGGCAAACTCACTTTCTTTTGCATTCCAGCCTCTAGCTATTTGGTCAGCTTCCCTGTTCTTTGAAAATGCTTTAATTATCTTACAATATTGTCACCTGGAACTTCAGCGTATGGTTTTAAGTCACACCACTTATGTCGCTCTTACTTGCCCTGACTGCTCTAGAAATACTTCAGAAAATGAGGTAATCTTGTGTCTCCTTTTATACTGGTTTATTTCCTATACCCAAGATGTTGCTTGTCCAACTTCTTTCTGAGCTCCTAATTTATATTGTTTTATGATTTCCCCTTCTTTCTTAATCTCTTATTCATAGTAAAATTTTCTTGTAATATTCCAAAATGGGGGGATATAACTGTGGCATTGAGAGCTTCTTAATATATATAACAGTTTGGATTATTAGGACATGAGCACTATTACCTTCTTGGCAGAACTAATGAGCACTTTTAACAGCTGGCTCTGTTTAAAAACCAAAGTTCCCTTATGGCTGAGCATCCTGGAAAATACTATTCTAAGAAGATTTGTCCCTTCTTATAATACTAACCTACAATAACAAAATACATTAAGATGCTGAAGAGAGTGTCTGGAACAATGTTACTAACATGGCCAAAGGTCAGCACCTGTTTTGGTTTAAATCAATGAAAACTGTATGATGGATTTTTATTTTAGTAAGAGCAAGCTGTTTAATTTTTAACAATCCTTCTTCCTCTCTGCCCTCCAGCAAATCTAGGAGCGTATACAGGAGAATATTCAAAGCAAAACACATATTAAAAATTCTGAGTTTCTTTTCCATCTACTGGGCTTCTCTGGCCAATAAGACCTCTTTTATTCACTCAAATGAATTTGCTTTGGACTCAGTTTTTCAGATCACTTTCAAAGAGTAGGTATTATTTATACAGAATATAGTAAAATTTTGAAGCCCTTACAGTATTTTAGGTAGTAACTGATCGTCACTGACAAGTCATAACCAGGGACCGTGTTCTTTAGAAGTTAACATCTACAAGAAATTAGATCTCCATCAGCCTTGGAATTTTCCTCTTAACTTGGGTGTGCTAAAAATGAAGGCAGGAATAGATCTCAAGTTTGCTTTTGTTCCACTTTCTGAATGAAAACATGCAAAATTGCCCAAGGATGAGAAATAATAGTACACACATATAGAGTGCCATTCTCACACTCTTGAACATGACTTTTGGCCATGAAAGGTTTTGACACTGTAGGACTCAAGCAAAAGTGCTTCCAGGCAGACAAATCTACAACTTGCACACAGTACTCCAGAAGGAAGATCTGCTAAATTTCAATCCTCTCCATTTTCAGATGCAGATATGAAAACAGTGATTTTTATAATAACTTGCTAGGCAGCACACTCTAACCTTGCATAAGTAAAAACATTCTTAACAAATGTTTAATGCCCCTTTAATCTGTTTATACACCACTGTATATGGCTACATATAAACATCTACTCTTAAAACACTTGATTCACTTCCTTGACTTAGTTATTGCACAGATTCAAAATCATCCAAACTTCATACTTACGAAGGATACCAGGCATGCATCAATCTAAGTCTTTACTTGATTTCCTGGCCAGAGTATTTTGAAAGCATTATCCTTCTGCTTTCCTTTGAAAATCCAATTCAAATTAGCATCATTTTAGACAGCCAGGACAAGCAGGGTCTATGTTAGTGTACTACAGTATGCAAATTATTAATGATCAAAAAATTCTCGGTAACATATTTGAGATATCTGTCTGGTAGATGCCTACACACATTATGGTAGTTTTTTCCTTTGTCCTCTTTTAAGGTGTTCTACTTTCATTGTAGGACATGTGGCCCAGATGTTCTCATTCCCAGAAACTCCTGCAGTACAACTTTCTCCACTGGAACTAAAGCTGTAGTTTATGTGCACGGCCATAGAGCGGCAGCCTAGTAACAAAAAAAAAAAGACGCACTTGATGTTACAAGAAGTGGGTGTTTCCTAATGATTTAACATTTCAGAGGGGTTTCTGAACAGCAGAGAGAAAAATGCAGGAGGCATGACTACTCCCTGGTGGGAGGGGGAAATCTGGCCTTGATAAAAGCTCAACACTAAGGGGAGGGAGGGGAAAGAGGTTGAAAATTGGATGGCAAAGAGGGTCAGATTACATGCCTGTATAAGCAAAGCTGATCAAAGAGTAAGAAACGAAGTACTCGACTTACGTCTTAAAAATCAAATGCTTTTTCTTCCCTTTGATACAGGCAGTTAAGCACTTCCATCATCTGTGGAAACTAGTGGACAAGGTAACATTAATGCAAGGTAATTTTTAGTGAAGCTTTTCATTTTTATTTTCACAGACTTTTCATTGATAAAAATACAGTTCAAAAAGCCTCTGAATGTTCAGCCAGCACTGCAAATCTAAAATGTCAAAGAACAGTATTTCATTGTTCTGTTGTTTGCCATAGAGTTTTATGTGTGAAATAAGAACAATTAGATCTCTCTGCATCAAGATTTATTTTTATGTGGAATTAAGTGGGTTTAGCAATTTCAAGCAACCTTGAAACAGTATGTAAAAAATCACTGAGGCTGAGCTTTCTTTGCATTTATGTAAATGAAAATTAGGATTAACTCCATTAATGCTGGTGGAGTTTCAACAGCATGAAATTAGTGTGAAAAAAGCATTAGCCACAGCAACTTTTAAAGAAGTTAGTTCCCAGTGCTACTAAATTATACAGCTCATTATCCTTAAAACCAAAATTATTTTATATGAACCATTTATAATTTTACTTCAAATGGCTGCAATTATCAAACTTAATTATTACACAGTAAATATCTTCATGCTGCAATTCTTGCGTTTTGTATCTGTGATGTCCACATATTACTCAGGTCCTTTGGAAACCAGGAGTAATACAAAACTGACAAAAGTGGAGAGATAAATGCCAACCAATTAGTAATCAACTACTGGCTCTACTATACTTCAAAGTGAACAAATTTGACTTCAGCAAGCCTGAAGATTACCTATTGGACTGAGATACAAATTGAAAACTAGAAAGTACCCTTACAAAAAGCTGAGGAAACCTTCCTTTGCTGGCAAACTCGTGTTCAAATTACCACATACCCCTTTTTACCCACACACATCCATCTGACTTACTTGGCTGACATTCAATAATTAAATTTCAGGCAACTGGTAAATACAGTAATTCCCAGAACTGTAAGAGCTGCTTGCAATAAATTGATATTTCCAAAGAATTAAGAAGATAATGGGAACCTCCAACCTTCTCAATATCCTCCTGGTTATAGAAACAAAGTCAACATCTTCTTTTCTTCAGCTTCTATATCACTACCACTTAGCCTGTTGATACTTTCATGTTTTTAATGTGAAAAGAGATGAAAGTCAAGTACACCATTATGGCTTACAAAGTGAGCCACAGATGGGTCTGTCCAGCTTGATATGCCATCTTCTGCAATAGCAAATAGTCCATACTTCCAGGAAAAGTATGAAAATAGCTTGAGTAACCTCTCTCTCCAGCAGCAAGCTGTTCAGAAACTTTCTGAGCCAAGGAAGTGCCAGAAGTACTTTTTTCCATATCAATTATAATCAGTGAGACTAGTCCTCCACTTTATTTACTCCCCTTTGATCCTGAGACCTCCTCCTAGGCTTCAGTTACTATCTCTCACATTCCCACTACCTGCTGCTTAATCACTTGCTTTAAACCTGCAACCAGATCCCTTCATTGGCAGCACTCTAATACTTATGTTATGAGGATAATGGTGCCACAGACTCTACTGACTGAAATTAGGGGAATAAACATCAAAAGGCCTCAGAAAATTATCTAGGATCAATAGAACAAAATCCAGCTAGCTGTCACTTTTTAGCAGGGCCTTCAGGTAGAATTGGATTCTAGGGTCAATACTGTATAGCATCTTTCATAAAGACCCAGATGATGGCATGGTTGTGAGTGATACCAAACTGGAAGGCACGGCTAGAGAGCAGGGCAGCTGTTCAGAAGGACTTCCGTATCCTAGATGAATGGGCTGATGGGGACCTCATAAAGTTGAACTAGGGCAAATGTAAAGTCCTGTGTCAGGGATGGAATAACTTCATGCAATACGACAGGCTAGAGGCCAGATGGGTAAAGAGCAGCTCTGCATAGAAGGATTGGGAGATACTGTTGGAGTTTCTTTGAGATTGAATTGAATGTGATATGGCAGCATGCCCGTATCTTTTATTGAAGGTGCAGAGCGATAGGGCAAGAGGCAATGGGAGTAAGTTAGAAATTCCCACTAGGTATCAGAAACAACTTTGTTACCATGAGGGCAGTCCAATACTGGAACCAGAGAGGTTGTAGAATCTCCATCCTTAAAAACTATTGAAGCATTTGAATCTGGGCTGAAAAAAGCCCCAAGCAACCTGATTTAATTGGTCCTGCTCCAAGCAGGCTCTTGACCAAGGTGGCCTCCAGAGATCTCTTCCAAGATGAATGATTCTATGTTTCTGTGAGTCTCAATTGAACCAGAAGAAGGCGAGGAATAAGGTGGGGAACACAAGAAGGATGTGGACCTGTTGGAGTGAGTCCAGAGGAGTGCCACATGATCAGTTTGGGTTCTTTGACCTGGAGAAGAGAAGGCTCCAGGGAGACTTTATAGCAGCCTTCCAGTACCTAAGGAAGGCCTGCAAGAAAACTGGAGACGAACTTTTCATATGGGCATTTACAGGACAAGGGGAAAAGGCTTTAAAGTGAGAGAAGGTAGATTTTGATTAGATTAGATTAGATATTAGGAAGAAATTCTTTACTGTGAGGATGGTGACACACTGGAACAGGTCACCTAGAGCAGCTGTGGCTGCCCCCTCCCTGGAAGTGTTCAAGACTATTGGATGGGGCTTTGAGCAACCTGCTCTAGTGGAAGGTATCCCTGCCCATGGCAGAGTGGTTGGAAGTGGATTATTTTTAAGGTCCCTTCCTATAGCTCCATGATTCCCAGAAGAGAGCAATTTCTATCAAAAGAAGCTCACTTGTGAGTTCCAGCTAGGAGAACTTATTTTCTTAGGATAACTTATTTTCTGAAGCGCTTAGGATTCCGTACAGATTTAGTTTCAAAGAAATCTGGTTTTGCCATTTCAAACAACCATGCACTATACAACTATAGCCCTTCAGCAGCACAGTCATCTTCAGAAGAAGTCTATAAACTTCAATTCTGTTTTCATTCCAATTTTAGTATTTATTATCTCATGTATTCCTGATTACAGCTGCAAACCCAGTAAGCAACTTCCATTTCATTTTCCAGATTCCAATAAAAAAGTGAAATATTCTAGTTCATTCTGCCACTTTTTCCCTACAGCTACATACAATTTTCCCAGGTTATTTTCATGAAATTGGCAAGTTACATGTCCAGCTGACAGTTACGTGTCCAGCTGATGAAGAATTTATTTTGCATATTTTTAAAAATTGTACCAGAGTTTTGATTAATTTATCACATAGGAATACCAGCATAGGAATACTTGCAGAGGAATACCTATTTTGTCTGCTCTCTCAGGTTTATTGAGATATTCATGGAGTTGGAAGCCCGAGGCATTATTAGGTTGCCTTCTCTTATTTTCTGTGCATCACAACTGTCAATTGTGTTTATTGCTTAGTTTCTCTGAAAACAAGACAGGGAGGTGCCTTGACTACAGCAAGTATGGTCATATGTGTGTTTTTCAGTTGCACTCACACCCACGTACACACAAAGATTTATGTGCATAGTCATAAATATATATATATATATATATGTGTATACACACACATTTATACTCTTCATACTCCAGATATGGAGTAAGGTATCCAGGATCCAATAATAATGAACTAAAAGAAAAAAAAATTCAGGCTTAGGTTCTCAACTATGCCACAGATTTGCGTTTTAATAGCATACAGATTGAGACTGTGCTAGCTCTTAGAATATAATGGGATTTCTACTTGTATGAATAATGCAGAATAGATGCTAGAGGACTTCAAACTTTAACACAAGTTAGCGTCATCATTTGGCAGCTGAGATATTTCCCACAGGTCACACAATTCTACATATTTATTCCTACTGATTTCACTAATCTCTGCTCTGGAAAGCCAAGCTCCTCTACTAGAGCATCTCCTCCCATCTGATGCAGGTAACTCCAGCAATAAGCCTCTAGTGACTGGAACAGATGTTGCTGTTTATTTAATTTATTTATTTTACTAATACACAGCTGCCAAGGTCAACAAATAAAACACATGGAATTCCATCAGGATTGTGATTTCCAGTGACTACAGCTTAAAGGACAGAGTCCCTAAAATTGATGTTTTTTTTAAACAAGGGTGTCAAGCTTGAACTTAAATAATTATTATGATAAAGAATCTAATGATACTAGTATCTGGCAGCTTACATTCTAAATATATGAGTTCTTCGTTGTGAAACTGATTTCTCAGAGACAAGTGTATACACCTTATGCTCCACATTTAGGCCACATTTCTTGAACTGTAATGGTCCAAGTTCAAAACTAATAACATTTCAATATATCATCCAAATTATTTAGGATAGTAACTATGCCTTTTTTTCGTTTCATTTGTATTGGTAAATGGCAACAATACACAAGTTTCCCTTAATGCAAGTAAAATACTACAGAACCTCATTTTGGGAAGACAAATAAAAGGGATAAAAAATAGCAAAAGGGAAAAAGATCAACAGAAATACCAAAAAAAGGCAGCTGAAAGACAAATTCCTTTGAACTATAATTCTGTTTCTGGTTCTCTAGTTTGCATTCAGCAAGATGGTCAGTGGCCAGATTTCCATCAGTGGTGGCAGTGCCTAACTTTCAGATGCTGGAATGAGATTCACACCAGAGTTACGTGTCCTTCATGGAGTGCATAGGGAGAACCAAGACCCTACACAGGCCATCCAACAAGTGCCACTGAGCAGGGAGCTGTGCTGGGCCAGCCAAAGGGCTGTGTAATACAGAATGGTGTAACTGCAATTCTGTACTCCCTGAAGATTAAGGGTACCAATTAGGGCTGCAAATGAGGATTTTTTATTTAGAAAGCACCCAGAGCCTAGAAACTGCTCTTGGAAAGAACAGAAGGGAGCTTTCTTGAGAACATATCTGCTGAGGAGCTGCTGCTGGCTCTAGATATAGTACATTAATAGATCATTTGCCTGCAATATAAAAGATCAGGACCTAATTTTAACTCAGCCAAAAAAATTAAAACTCACCTTCCCTTCCTTGCACCAATATTTCTAACCCATCAATTTATGCAAAGTGGAAATTAGGGAGTCTTTTGGAGCTGGAGTACTATGCTGCAAGAAGCACAAGCCTGGAAGAGCAAGCAAAGGGATGGTGATTGTATCAGATGGCAGCTGGGAACTAACTCTCAAAGGATGAGAAAGAGACTTGGAGCTTGGTCTTTGAATTTTATCCAATGATTTTAAAATGCAAAGGGTTATGAGTGCTTCTCACATGCCAGATGCTTTTGAAAAAATCCCAACAGGATTTTATTTCAAACAATTTAGGCACCTACCAATGCAGATATTTGAACCCGATTTCCAACAGCCATTGACCTCTAATTCAGCAAATTTATGAGAATTTCAGTAAAACTTCCTATTGATTACCTTGCAGAACAAGAAGGGACCTAAAAATATGGGGCTTTATGTCTATGATTTGGCTGGTAGTCATACTGGAGGTTTTGTCTTTCTCCAGCTGTCTACTCTGAAAGTTGAAAGTGTCTAATTGCACACAAAGATAGGTGCTCAGCTTTTCTCTTGAACTAAGCATTTATTTGGCATAAATCAAATCATTGGCAAAAAGTTAAAAACAATTTTTTTGAAAGATTAAGTAAAAACTTCTATCAATTAAGTACTTTATACTTAAGACTCTTAACAGTCACCCACAAACTCTGAAGAGAAGTTAAGCTACAATGCAAAACATTAAAACCAACTCAGCTTCCAGGAAATAAACTTTTATTTTCCGTACATCCTATGCAAGAAATACAAAGCAAAACTTCCTTCCTTTCCAAGTCTTACTTCTATCTCTTATTTTCCCTGTAGAAAGTAACAGCTACTGGCTATGCAAAGTATCTGAAAATGGTGAAGAATCACTTTATTCCAGACCAAAGCAAGGAACAAAAAAGTCCTTTTAGAGAAACAAAACATTACGAACAATTACTCTCTGATTTTTAGATTTTTTTGCCTTGCAGTTGAATGGTTCATCTCCTGTCTAGCATTGGCCTATTCATGGAGAAAATCAGCATTCATATACTCTCACAAGAATGCTACTTAATAATATTTCATTGTACTTCAAGTAATACAAGAGAGACATGCCAGCTTATATGAACTTCCATTGCCTGTTTGTCTCTGTATCTTCCCAGGCATGCAGCTGGACAGTCATTGTATTCAGAGAGCAGGGGGCTTGTACAGTATGACATTTTACTTTTCCTTCCCTCAGTTTCCAGCAGATGAAAATTTATATTAGCTCAGGAAAAAATGAAAAAAAAAAAAAATTCCATTATGTCTGATTTCCGATTTGGTAGATTGGCTTTGTGTAACTCGGACTGCGGGATTTTCTCACATCACAGGTAACCTATTCCCCACTGTCAGTAGCCCAGTGATTAGACTCTACCAAAAGGGTGGTCTACCAGGAGGATAAAGTAGAAGGTTTTATGAAAGCAGAGAGAGGTGTGGCTTTGGAAGGGAAATATGATGGTGAAAACTAGGGGAGATGTCATGGAAACAGAGAATACTGTGTAGGTAATAATAAGCAAGTGCTTCTCTAGGGAATTTTCATAGATTGCATTGTAATTAGCTGGGACAAGGCCTTGTATTTGACCCAGTGTGCAGCACTGCTGTTGTGGTCTACTAAAATTTTCTCTGCAGGTGAACCATCAACATTAATTTTTTTTACAAATCTGAGACAAACTATTAAATTCAGGTTTTCAGAGATGACTTTTGAGGGGGTAATATTAGAAAACATGGATGTTTTTCACTATTGACTATGATGTGATACAGATGGTTATAGAAGAGTAGCTTTGGATCTATTTGCTCAAATACCATGTTTGCTATAATCACAGTTTTTATAACCAGAAGAGCAGAGTAATGCTGATAACCTAATTTTCTCTAAGAAATGTGTTATGTAGTTTTTGGCCAAATCTCCCACTGGACCTTGGAATTAGAACTTGGAATTAGAAAAGGAGTACTGAGCCTTTATATGTCTACTGCTACTCAGCCTCCAGGGATACATTTTTGTTAAATATCCTCCAGCTGTATTCTTAAGGTAAGGGATTTGCTATGGTCCAGACATAAATCTTCTCTGGCAACGATGGTTTAGCAAATCTGAAAGAAATCTACAAGAGACAGAAATTTTTTTTATCCTGCAAAACTAGCAGTCTGTGGAGAAGGAAGGAGGTCTTGTCTTGTTTCTGCCAGAAGGAAAGATTTTTTTCTAAGATGTCAGGTTCTTTCCTCCTCCCCAAAGACACAGCTTGAAGGATTTACAGCACAAGTCCAGAGTTCAGTTTGGTGTCTTTAAAGCACAAAGAGAAAAGGCGAGCACCTAAAGAGAACATAGGCAAGTTCTCAGGTAATACAGTGGCAATATTGTATTCATGTGCTTTGGGCACATAATCTCAAACAAAAAAAACACCCCTCACAAGCAATAGAATAAAGTACAATTGTTTCTAGATGCCCATCTGTTAAAAGCCATTTTTTGAATCATACTTTCAGCTTCACATATTCTCTACACTAATTCATGCCCCGGTTCATTCTTGCCCTCATGCTGCTCCCTCTCTTGTGCCAGAGTAAGGATTTATGTGGTGGCAGGTGAAGCAGATCAAAAAACTGATCCATGTTAAATTTAAGCACAAAAAAGGGGGGGTTAATTTTAATCTGGATCGTGGAACTGATCTCATTTATTAAACAGCTGCACAGATCAGGGAAGATGGAAATGTAGGGAGGAACAGAATGGGTGGAGGAAGGCAAGATTACTTCTTTTGATAGCAGTGCTGACCTGTGACATTTTACAGCGCATGAGAAATTACAGACTGCGAGTGGACTGACTTTTGGAGCACAGTGAATTAACTTATTCTCAAAATTACTGTCAGGCCCTTACAATGTATCATAGATAACCAAATCTGGTTTTAAAGAGGAAAAATAATTTTATTAAAGGGGCAGTGAACTTATTTTGGTTTGTCTCATAAATCACTAACCTATAATAGCCACAGGTAAGTCCTTTCAACTAAACCCCGTTATATAACTTTTTAAACAAATTTTCTTTTATTTAAAGAGTTATCTTGAAACAGGTAAATCAGTACATACCAATTAAGATAGATTACAAATTCTTTACCATTTTTTCTGTTCATCAAAGTACAAACACTTACAGATAATGTAGTAATTTCCAGTCTATATACATATATGTATTAGTTACCAGTCTAGCCAAGTGTCTGGATTCTATCCATGTAAATGCAACATTTATCTTTCCTGTACTAATGATTTTAGAATGGTACTACATTGCAAATTGTGTGTTGCAGCAAAATAGCCGCAAAACTATATCTCAAAAAAAGCTTGGGGACATCTTTGAACATTAAGGGATGAATGTGGCTTATACCATTCAGATAAAATATGATCTAGGCAGAAGTAACCAAAGGTTTTTCATAGGCATTTAGAGTGCTTTCCTTTCTTAGCGTGAAGGTTTTAAGGTATGTGTAGAGAAAATTCTGAAGTACGTTTCTGAAGATTTAAAGCAAACTTGCTTTTTTCCTGTTGCTCAGAGAAGATAAGGAAGAATGGCCGGAGCAAAACATATAACATGACTTGGAAAATGCCTGTATGTCTCTTCATTCTTAAACAGCAAATATTTATCTTCTAACACCTTTCCTGGAAATCAGATCTCTTGCTAAGAAGCAAATGTGGTATAGGTTTGTTTTACTGAAGTGGTATCTAGATCACATCTAAGAAAAATCTGTGTTACATGGAGCAGTTCAGGGATCACTTAATTTACAGTGAGCATCCTGGTTTGTTGACAGTAACTTGGGTTTCTTAAAATGAAATAATTTCTTAGTGATTTTCTCTTTGTAGTACACCTGTGACTAGCAATTGGAGAGTGTAATTCAATTCTTTGCATAAAGCATGTCTTTATGGACAAATGGATAAAATATGTAACACGAAAAAATGGCAGAGAAATCTACAGTAAGAGAGCTCTTCTAAAACCTGGCTGGTTTACCTATGTAGATACACTTGGTCATTTTTATCTGCAACAGTAAATATCTTTCTGATGCTGCAGGCATGCCCTGGGTCACAGAAAGCAGAAATTTTCTGGAATTTCATTAAAAGCCTGAGCTTTCTGTGGAGTAAAACTGGTGAGCAAAAGGATGAGCATACATGTTGTGTTCTCTACTGTAAATACAAAGTTATTTGTAATTATTAGTAACTTCACTAGAGGTACTGCACAATTGTACCAATGACACAACATTCAAGACTGGCAAGTGCTGGTCATGAAATCTCATGTTACCTTTACAACTTGCAATTATGCTGTCAGTCAATTGTGTTTGGGTTCAAGCATTATGCCTCTAACTCTTACACCTGCGTGAACTACTTCTCAGTAGCTAAGAATGCCTTCAGAACCAAGAGGGTGAGTAGGAGGATTAGTGTGAGCTTGTGATAAGCCAGCTTTACACTTCCATCTTGTCTAACTCAGTGTGATAGAACAGCTTATCAAATGATTAAGAGATAGGGCTGTAAAAGGACAGCTATCTTGTATTCAACCTAATTACCACAACAAAAATAATTATGGAGTGCTTTTAAAATGCTTAGAGCAGCAATAGAAAGAAGTGAAATAGATTCTATCGGCATCCGTAACAGGCACTGCTTCAGAGGCTCACTCCCTAATGATCTGCTTATGATGAGAGGTTTCACACAAAGGGCATCTTTCATCTGTGTGCTGGCTGATGGTTCCTGTGCCTCTGAGACCAAACAATTTAAAGAGAAGTATCCTCTCACTTTCTCCTAAGTCCTCTAGACAATTTTACCAAATTCCTAAGGTGGCTCCTGCTCTGCTGTCCTAGACAGCAGCCAAATCCATCTCCGCACCCAGGCTCAACTGCAGCACTCGGAAGCCGCTTCCTGAATTTATGTAAAGAAATACCAGATGTAACGTTGGAAAACAGCTCTCCAAAGAGAGACATGCATGCTCAGACATCTAGGCAATAGATTCTGGATTCAGACTATGAGGGGGATGATGTTAGTAGCTCTGCTGAGCACCGAGCACCTCTGCCATGGCATTTACAATAAAGAATTATATGGCCTTAATATTTCATCTTGCAGTTCCAAAACCAATAAACAACAGCATGTGAGGGAGGAATTATAGTCTCTAGAAATGGCAGTACTCCCTGCTCCTTAAAGTTTAGATTTAGTTTCAATGTGTGCCAAGATATAGTACAAGAACCAATGTTTCTTCCAGTCTTCCTAAGTGGAGGAGTGGAGGAACCTCAGTTATGTTAGATCAGTTTTATTTCTTTGTGGGTTTTTGGAGGACGGTTTCATCCTGGGTTGGGAAATCTTAACTCTGGCATACCTAGGTGTGAGTTAGTTTGTGTGAGTCTAGTTAGCTAGAAGTCTCAGTAAATTATCTTTTAATTACATAGAGCTTTGGAAAGAATGCTTCCTGAGCTCAGAGACAACACCGTTACACTTGGTAGATTATACTATACATTTCTTTAAATGAGTTGTTACCCTAACAGGTCAGCATCTACTCCTATTTTGAGTCTTTAGTGAAACCATAATCAGAACCCTAACAGTCTAATTAATTTATCTGAAGCCTTTAAAAAAAAAACAAAAAAAACACCATAGTGGCATATTGAACTATGCTTAACTATTTGCCACAGCAGTCCATCGTAGTTACAGTGAGGTATTTAAAAATAAGAATGATATAGTATCACAATCACAGAAAGGTTTGAGTTGGAAGAGACCTTAAAGATTATCCAGTTCCAACCCCTTGTCATGGGTAGGGATGCCACCCACTAGACCAGGTTGATCAAAGCCACATCCAACCTAGCCTTGAACACTTCCAGGGATGAAACATGCAAAGCTTCTCAGAGCAACCTGTTGCAGCACCTTACCACCCTCTGGATGGTAATATGGAATATGGAATTCTCCCTAACATCTCCTCTAAGGCTCTCGTTTAGTTTAAAACCATTACCACTTGTCCTATCAATATCTGCCCATACAAAAGGTCCCTCTCCCTCTTTTTTATGAGCCTCCCTCAAGTACCACAGAACTGTTAGGTTGAAAGGGGTCTCTGGAGATCATCTAGTCCAACCCCCCTGCCAAGGCACGTTCACCTCTAGCAGATGACACAGGAACTCCTCCCGATGGGTTTTGAAGGTCTTCAGAGATGGAGACTCCATGACCTCTGTTCCAGTGCTCTACTACCCTCAACATAAAGAAGTTCTTCCTCATGCTGAGGTGAAACTTCTTGTGTTTTAGTTTATGGCCATTGCTCCTCATCCTGTCACTGCACACCACTGAAAAGAGTCTGGCACCATCCCCCTTGGCACCTGCCTTTGACATATTTATATGCATTAATGAGATTTCCTCCCAGTCTTCTCTTCCCTAGACTAAACAGGCCGAGCTCCTACAGTCTCTCCTCATGAGAGATGCTCCCAAGAACTGAAAGGCCACAATAAGGTCGTCCCAGAGCCTTCTCTTCTCCAGGCTGAACAACCTGAGCTCTCTCAGCCTCTCTTCTGAGGTAAAGGTGCTCCAGCCCACTCATCACCTTGCAGCTTGTATCATTAGGGAAGTACCTCTAATTTTCATTTGTAAGATCGGGTTAGATTTAAAATGGTACTTCTGGCTTGCGGGTTTTCCATGTAGGCAGGCAGAGATGCCAGGAGGCTTTCTTAATTGCAGGGTCATCGTTTCGAAAGTCGGGGGGGGGCTATTCCCCGCACCGTCTCTCCGCGGGG